>OMLM01015246.1:83726-117976 GCA_900302695.1 Helostoma temminkii | reverse complement strand
TCTCATTCCCTCTCTCCTCAGATCAGTCATGGGCTTATTAAAATGCTCTTAAGGGTGTGCCCATATTGCTCAAATTTTTATTTAATGGTCCAAATTGCGAGACATTAAATTTTTAAATCGTGTATAATTTATCACTTTGAAAGCTGAAAAATACCAAACAATACGGTTTTAAAACGATTTTTAAAAAATGTATATGTTTGTGGGCCTTAAACTCTCTGATCAGATTGGCCTGGCTCCTTATCCATTTTTCTTTGAAGAACCACGGCTGTGCGTAAAAGTGGAGATAATCAAAACTTGGGCACCAAAGACCAGACACACGCTTTTATATGTGTTTCATCAACCACAGGCGCGGGATTATTTAGTTTCTAGAAATGAAATGTTCACATTTTTATCATCAGATATTGTTACAAAGTAAAAGCCTAATTAGACCCAAGGTATCAGCGATTAGGAATGCAAAACACACTAATGGTAATCAGGCCGCAGTTTGGGAGAAGCTCATCAGCTGCGGTTGAGCCTCTGGATAAACAGATGGACATTAAAGGGTGAGGATGACTCCCTCCTGCCCCCCGACCGCGCCGGTGGGCGGTGTGTGGAAACTAATTAAAGGTTAGATGAAGATCATTTGGCCGAACCGGGTGACAAAATGTTCCCTGGGTGCGAGCGGCTGCTGAGTCTGAGGTGGCATTTTATTTAAGACGAAAACCTCCAAATGTCATTCACACTGATGTGGTGTTAACTGAGCCACCAGAGCTGCGCACAGTTGTGTTGATTGGGGAAAAAAAGCTCAACAACAGCAGAAGTAGTGTTTTTACAGCCTGATGGGAATAATCGTTTGAAAACATGACAAAGATGGAGACGATTATATGACGGGGTTTTGTTAATCCACCTTTTTTAGGCCGAGAGGAAATTATTCTGTAATAAATCAGATTCTGATGAAGATTCAGTGTTTCTCTTCAAATCATTATTGATTTAGTTTGTTCTTTTTAATTAGTTTTAAATGTTTATCAATTTATGTTTGGACACATTTAATGAAATCTGTAATTTATATATAAATATAAATATATAGATATTCACTTTTATATTGAATTTACATGTAAATAAAATTTACATGTAAATAAAATAAATTTTAAAGTTAGTTTCTTTAAAACATTTTTTGCACAGTTACCAGCACTGAGCGCTGCAGCTTTATCACAGGATTTTTTTCATGGAATTATAAAAATACTTTAAGTCCAGTTCATTGAAGTGTATGAATTCAACAACATGTAATTCTGTTTGACACATTCTAATGAATAATCCACAAATGCAGCCAACATAAAAGTACTTAATAAATATTTCTATTAGCAGAACTGGACCAAAATGAGGCTAAAGGGACATTTAGAGCTGAAGTGTGTCCAAAACCTCCATTTTAACTGTTTAAAAACACGCACTTCACTGGTACTGAGCTAAATCTAAGAACATTTAAACCTTAAAGGCGATAAAGACGCACCACGTTTGTGTATTTAGCCTCAGAAACAAATAGTTTTTAACATAAAAGAGAAAATAAAAACACTAATAAAACCTCCAGCTTGTGATAAGACTGTGGATCATCAGTGTGAGGAGTTGATTTCTCACTCGTGTGTTTTCATTTTAGTCTTTGTTCAGTGATTTGCATGTGTTGCCGGAGCTGCGCGGCCTCAGAGGAGGAGGAAGCAAATGCAGAGCGGATTGTCACCTGTGAGGCCCAGGTGGTGAGGCCCAGGTGGTGAGGCCCCTGAGCCGGCCACGACTGACCAGTGACCCCTGTTGACAGCAGGACGCACAGTGGAGCTGAACAGCATCACGGAGGTAGCTTCATTCAGCACATATTAAGTTTTTATTTCACTGAATATTAATCACAGCACCATAAACATGTTTTTATCTGCTGCTCACAAATCCCTGACATGTCGGGGAAAATTCTCCACATCGCGATGAATTGCGCCAAACTGCTCGACCTCGTCTCTAGTTAATTGAGAAACGTCGCAGTGACGTTTTCAGTTGTTGAATTGAATTCTTCACATGTATGACGCACTCCCGCACCCCAGTGGAAAACTGGGTAAATAAAACCCTGTTTGTGCAGCACCTCTGTGCAGGTCCACGCTATTCAAGGTGCTTTACAGATGACTGAGCAGTCTGCAACAACACAGACTGAATGAGGACAGTACAAACAGTCTGCATCACTGGTGCATGCTGTCATCATAGCTGTGCTTTTTCACATCATGTGCCTTTAAGTCGACACCTTTCACTACAGTTACACTCACAGACATTTGACTTGCTTCTTTAAGCTCAACTAAAAACGGGCACATTTCTTGATGGTAATGTTATCTGAGTGATATCTACTCATACACACAACAATGTCCTGATGGGGCTTCACTTCCGAAGCTTCTCCTGCTGCAACTTGTTTGATTCGTTTCTCCATCTCAGATGGAGACGTAGGTAACAAACATGAGGCATCTAGACTCAGACACTTAGAAGTAGTTTTATCTGTTTATTTATAAAAAATATATATAACACTGCAAATTTTACCAGGTATAAAACACGTCTTCAACATTTGTTTGCTGGTGTTTAAACAGTTCACACAACTTCAAGTGAGAGAGGCTTAAATCAGAATCAGAATCAGAATCAGAATGAGCTTTATTGCCAGGTATATTTACACATATGAGGAATTTGTTTTTGTGGCAGAAGCTTCTAATGTGCAGCAAAAAGACAGTGACCAGACAAAACACAGGTAATTAAGAAAAAAAATACAATATACAAATTGACAATTTGTATGTACAGGTATATTACAATAATGTGTACAGGTATATTATGTGCACATTTGAAATGCAAAGATAGATGGCCTGAGGGAAGAAACTGATCCTGTGCCCGGTCATTCTGGCGGCAGCAGTTCAAAGAGGGAGTGTGCTGGATGTGAGGGGCTAAATGTTCCTCATTCCAGCTCTGAAGTGGATAAGACTGGTTTCCAGTGCCTTACTGGCCTTACTGGAATGTATGGGACAGGATTAGGGTCACCATAAAAATTGGAGTTCAGACTTTAGTTCTGACTTTAATCTCCAAATTATTTTTTCCTCAAAATTCTGACTTAAACTCTGAATTATGATTTTAATCTCAGAATTTGGACTTTAATCTCAGAAATCAGATTATAAGGGTTCTGAAGAAAATAATTCTGGGATTAAAGCCCCAGTCCTCTTCAGTAGCAATGAGCAGGAACAGAACTTAAAACACTTTATAACTATTTTTTAGTGTTGCAGTGTGAATGAATCATACTGGTGGTCTTAAAGATCTGTGATCTCAGTGAGACTTTCTGATTTAATAAAGCTTAAATAAATAAAACCAACTTTATGCAGGAACTCAATCCATGATACATGATACATGTAAGTAAGTAAAATATTATTTGTTTAGTGTCAGACACCTGCACAGTGGTTGTGTCGTACAGTTGAGATGATGTAGAGGGTAAAAACTAACAGTATCTATATTTAGTAGCCACAGTTGAACTTTTTTCTTAAAGGTAGGAGGATTTCAGGATTTAGTCACCAGCATACAGAAAGAATCACAGACAGATGTTGCTGCAGTTACACACACTCACACACTCACACACACACACTGACATGTGAATCGTGTCATAAATTTAAAGGTAATTAAATTTTCTGCTTTTGCTTTATTTTGAAAATGAAATCCCAGGTGGTCTGTAGCCAAGTGGCAGGTTGCAAATGAAATTGTCTATCATCATCATCATCATCATCATCATCATCATCATCATCATCATCAGCCTCACTACTGCTTAAAACTGACTTTAAATAGTCTCATAGCGCCTCCTGCTGACACATCGATGCACATGCACCACTGTCAGTAACTGCAGAGAGGAGATAAGCTTTACATGGTTTAGTGAACTTGCTCTAACAATCCAGTGAGAATAATACATCCATAATATCAAGCTGCATCATATATTTGAATGAACTTCACAGTTAGTTTCCCCAACATGTCAGTTTGAGATATTTTCTTGTGAACTTTCACTCTTGGTGGATTCAGCTTGAAATTCTTTGAGGGCGCTTCCCTGTGTTGTCAGCAGTGTTTATATTAAACACCTAATTAACCACAGACAGATTTCCAAAGGATCCCAGGACCTCACAGACGTGCACACAAAAGCACAGTGGAACCGGTTTTTACATAAATATCTGCCAATCACCCGTGTGCAAACATTCATCATGTGTTTTGTCTGAAGAGGGTGAAGCTGTTCTCAAGGCCACAGAGAGATTCACAGCTCAGTTCTTTGTCATTTTGTATTCCAACATTAGACTTTTCAGACCAGACAGCTGACTGGAAACCTGATTGAGGACAGAGGAAAATGTTTCCTTAAGAACCACTTAAAGGAAGATGGGGCTGTTCTTCATTTAGGTGACCTTGAGGATTTTTATTTTTTTCTCACATAATGGCACACGGATAGTCTGATACATTCCTATCACAAATCTGAGCAGAAGATTATATTATATTTACTGTCGGTCTCAGTTGTTCTTCAGTTAACCACAGATCATGAATATCTACACAAATAAAGCCTGAATAGTAACATATTATAGGATTAAGAGCACTGTTCAGTCACTAAATGGTTTAAAAGCCTGTGCAGTGAACTCTGCTCTGTTCTACCTGAGTGTAAACCAGGCAAACTGAAAATAAAGACTTTTATTGAAATCAGAGGAAATGCTAAATCATCACATTATTAAATAACATACTTCACAATATACCTAAATTCATAAAGAATTCATAAATAAATGAACAAGTCTTTTGGACTGTGTCCTGTTATCTCTGCCCCCTAGTGGACAAGCTGCCACTAACTCTTCTACTAATCAGAATCACACTTTTTCATGTTTTTTCCCCATCACCTGTCCAGTGTTCGCCTGCTGTGTGCAAAGGCACATTCCTAAAACAAATTCCCACCCATGTGTCTCACTTTAAGCGTAGCAACCAGTTTGTCGCTACATAAGCATCTTCACTGGAGCAGCTGGGGCTCAAATGCTGTGCTCCAACGTTTCAGACTCTGCTGCATAAGTCATAGGTTTTAAAAAATACTCAAAGCTAACAGCTGACTAAAGTAGTTCATAGTGTACATTTGATTTTTGCAGGTTTCTCTTGAGTGGTTTGTCTCTGGCTGCTTCTTGGTATGTATGTTATGTGTGTTGGCCACGTTGTAGTTTCTGATTATGTTCTATAGCTCGTGTGTTTGGGTGTAACACCACAGCTAAGTAGTGATAAACAACACGAGTCCTGCTTTTTGTAGCTGACCTCTGAGGATTCAGCTTCTTCATCACCATCTATAAAACACATCATGCTTGCAGTGCAGATGCAGCTCACAGGTAATCAAACTGAATTCCTGTGTTGCAATGCTTCACAAAGAAGAAAGAAAGGCTGCTCTGACTCACAGAGAGTCGGGAAACCATCTAAGAGCTGGACCAGGAAGCTGCCGGCCATCAGATGTTAATCAGATGCTTCTGAAGGCTCGGGAGAAGCGACTCCCAGACAACTTAGCAAACGGACAATGCTGGGAGAAAAACAGGATCACAGCTGTGCTCTGCAGATTTTCTCCAGAGCTTTGGCTCAAAGTTCAGACGACAGTAAAAACTCTCAAAACAGTACTCGGTTCTTTTCAGTTCGTTTTTATTTGCAGAATTTAAGAGCATTGAATTCTAAAGCAACAAAGCTTTGCGCTGCTGGTCCTTCAATTCTTCACTTCACTTTTGCAACTGCTGCCATTTCAAAATAAACCTACTGCACAGAAAAATGTGCGTCTGTAATGTACAGTACGTTGTGAAACGTGAACTGACTCATTGGCCACTTTATTAGGAACACCAATACAGCTTCTTTCTGCTTTTCCAAGGTCAGTTTGCACTACAGCTGTCTGAAATCTGATAATCGTACCATATGTCTATTGTTGAGGTCATAGTGGGTGGTAGAGTTGCACTGGAAGGAATTACATTACAGTTTATTTACATAATGAAGAACATCTCTTAATTAACTGCACCGTGTCTTCACAGATTTGCTTTTGAGACATGAGCTAAAGGATTTGGGTGCGATGTGTCCTTCTGCAGATCAGCTGCAGCTTTGTGCTGTATGTGTGAGCTGCAGCTTTGAAAGTGACGTTTCAGGAAATGAGCCAGAGCTGTTGAGAAACACTGTGAGAAAGCTATGCAGCAGTTTGAGAGCTGTGTCATCTGATGGCAAGAAGACAGTGTGTGAACGGGTAACTGCAGCATGCTTTCCAAATATTATTTGTTTTCTTGACTGTGATTGAATGGGAGTAGACGTTAAAGAACAAAAAGCTTCACATTGTTCATGACAGGAGGCCTTAAAAGTCTGGCCCAGACTCCGAGTGGGGAGAAGGAGAAGCTTAAGAACACCCAGTGGTAACTATGGTGTTAGAGCTGAAACAAATACCCGCACACACCTTTACATCCATCTCCAGCCATTTTCTCAGACATGTTGCAGCATAGTGACGTTACGCTCGATGAACATCTGTGGGCAGCTTGTCTTGTAAGCTAGCTCAGGAAAGCTTCCACATAAACGCATGAACTACATTGTTATTCTTAAAACAACACGCTAAAGATTACACACACACATTCACATTGTTTTGTTGTCACAATAGCATTTGAACAATGCTGATCATCACACATTGTCACTGTGGCTTTATTAAGATCTTTGGCATGCTAACATGTTAAGTGTGATCTTAGTATTAGCATTAAGATTAGCACAGCTGAGCCTAATCTGATGAGAGTTGACTGTAATCTAATAGAGGCACGCCTGAGAGAGTAAAACCTTTCATTTAGACAACGTGATCTTTCCTCAGCTGTCATCCAGCCCGGTAGAGGCAGATGGCCGCCCACTCTCAGCCTGGTTCTGCTGGGGGTTTTTTCCATTAAAGGGAGTTTTTCCTGTAAACTATTGCTCAGGGTTTGTTGGGTTTTCAGTATAATTCTGTAAGATTCTAACCCTACCATGTCACGTGCCTTAAGACATTTCTGAATTGGTGCCACATAATATGGCACTGAATTGTACAACTTAGCATTTTATAATGTAGCTATAAGAAAAAATCAGAAATAAGTTTGGGGAAACCTGTTGTATTTGGCCATATCTTTCTGAACCTTTGGATTCAAACCAGAGGCATTAATGATATCAGTGATAATGATGAGATTTATAATTCCTTAATAAAATTGATTAAATTGGGTCAGAAATGACATAGATTGCCTCTGAATACTCAAACCTTCACTGGTAACTGGTAACACTTGCGGTCCAGGGTGGCTCTCGCCTTGTCTGTGTTTGATATCAATTTTGAAGCAACCTTCATGTTCTTGAAAAAGTAACTTTAGGTTATTTGCTTCTAGATGTATCCAGGACAGAGACAGATGAACTGGACTAGACTGGAGGTGAGAGAAACGTTTAGTTTCAGTGGTAAAAAACTGAAATGTTTTGTTAAATCATCTAATATTTGAAAATTAATTTAATATAAATATCTAGTTTGACACTTTCAAGCAGATTCAACTTAAAATTTCTAGTTATTATTGTGGGAACTTAGAAACATTAATTGTTCTGACTTGAAGTCTTTTAACTCAAAATTATGAGCTGAATGGATTCATTTCTCAGAGTTCACTTAACTAAGTAAAATTAGGTTGATGAAAAAACTTCCCATCGTGCATTGTTTGAGTTAACGCCCTCCAAACAATCTTTTTAGTGTGTTCAAAGAAAACAGTCACAGTGGAAAGATGCTGTGTGTCTTTAGTGGTTGTTTTATTTTCACACTAGTAAAAACTATGTAAACCACGATGAAGGTTGGTGTTGAATTCAGTCACCATTCACTTGAATTATTAAAGTTCCTGGGGCAGCTTCATGTGATTGTTTTGAACGGACTTTGGCTTCTTAACCAAAATATACCCCTCAGTCCTGTTAGCTGCAGAACTGCTGTTCAGTTCTCAGTTTGAAGAGCTATCTGTTGAAATTAGTTGTTCACCTTCAGTGGATCTCTGAGTTAAATAAACAAATCAAACAAGATTGACTTTCACACAAGAGTATTCACAGAGTTAAACTAGAGCCTAGCTTGTTCAATAAACGAGTACATTGAAATCAACTAAACTGTCATAAGTTTACACAAAATTATATTTAATCAACTTAAAGTTTAGCTTTTAGCTTGTTAGAAGAACAAATTGCATTTGTTGATTTAAAATTTTAGGGCAGCTCTTCGACTCCTATTTTAAACTTGAAACAAGTTATATTTTACAGTGCAGCAAAATTGCCAATGACAATGTTAAGTATTATTATGTAATTATAATCACAAACTCAAGTAATTATTCTGATATCGCTCCTATGTATTAAACATAATAGAGTTATAATATTTGATTTGTATTAGAAAAATGAAATCATGGCGCCAAAGAAAAGTGTTAGTGGATTAAGTTTTCACGTTTCATTCTGTAATTGTACTGAACAGTTTAATGACTTCTGGTGACCATGAATGTCTGCACAATGAAAATCCATCTAGTGATTATTTACTGGACATATTTCAGCGTTGACCCAAGTGGTCAAACAAACTAACTTCATGGCCCATAAAGGCAGGATTTCCTCTGAAGCTCTGGTGGAAATTCATGCTCTTCGGGGTCCAATAGTGCTGTAGTGTTTTCTGCCTTCACTGTCTCTGTCAGGCCAAAATTCACTGTCAAAGATATATTTTTACCACTAAATGGATAATGTCAGGGTGGCTGTTTGCAAGCTGAAACACAGGAGCTGGGTGATGCAGCAGGATAATGACTGAATGACTGATCTCAGAGAACTGAACTGAAGCAGTTCTGTGAGGAGGAAAAATCCAAAGTTCCTCCTGGACGTTGTGCAGGTCTGATCCACAGATACAGGAAGTGTTTGCTTGTGGTTGTTGCTGCCACAGCTGCTTCAACCAGTTATTAAAACACAGTTTCTCACCATCAATCTGTATGTTTAATGCTCAATGACTGTTTGTATTTTATCCGCTTAGAAATGTGTTTGTTGATGTTTTTTGACTTCGGTGAAGCTCACATCACATTTTGTGACCAATTAATGCAGAGAGACAGGAAACAGTGCTGTTACATTTTCTCTCCACCACAGTGACTCTGAGATAATGACAGTAATTCTTGTTTCTCGTCACACTGAGTGTAATGTGGGTTCAGGGTTCTTGTTACTTCAATGTCCCGCTATTGAAAAGAAAAGAAAAAGATCTCAGTCACTAGATGGCGCACTACTCCACCATATTAAAAGTTCATCAGTTCAGAAATGCTGTCATGGAAAATCCAGCTGCTGCTGAGCCACTTTGTGTGACTTTTCATCATGGAGGGCTGCAATCAGGAAATTAGAGAGGACTTTGTTGTAGTCTAGTCAACATCGCTCTTCTTTTTTGTCACTGCTGATGCTGCTCCCTTCTCACTACCGCCAGTCCCATATGAAGTTTGTTGAATCCCAAAGTGCTCAAAGCACCAGAGGGAGGCCACTTCAGAGGAGCCAACATGAATCAGACCCTCATCCACTGCTTTCCTGACTGATTCAGGATCTGAAGCCTGCTTTCATGGTTTATACAGCAGTGTATAAAGATCTGTGGCAGCATTTGCCACCAGATCGATCACATTTCACATGTTGCTTTTTGTAGTCACATGTGGAATATAGCTGTCAGAACTCTTTTAAAACCAAATATAAGTTTTTCTACGCAATTTTAAATCTACAGTAGAAAAGTCAGTGAAGGACAAAAGGCAAAGATAGAAGATTTAACATCACTTGTGTGGTTTAAATCCTGATGAACACAGTGGTACAGTTACATGAATTTAACATCTCAGTGAAAACATTTTCTGGAGCGTTGCAGTTAGTGGCTGCACAGAGCATTTAAAAAGCTGTGCAGATGTCAGTGGCCTAATGAGGAGCTGCCACTGTGAAATCATATCTGCATATGTGTGCGAGTCATGAAGGATGATGCGTTTGATTCAGGACCAAGAGCCATGAAAACTGGAGCAAAGGCGTCCAAGACTGCTTTCTGTTTGTGTGACGAGGCAGCTCTCTCTGAGTCTGATCTGTTTACCACACTCTAAAAATACCACGTTTACCACAGGCCCTGTCGTTTCATTTGTTTATATGGTGTCTTCAAATGTTGGCAGTCGTTGATGTCTACACAGAAAAGCATCAGCCTCAGGGTGCAAAAGTCTTTCTGCTGCGCTGGAGAGACTAGAGGTAGCTGTACTACATGCAAAATGTGGAATTGTTAAAAACTAAATGGTCTCCAAAATCATTTTGCTCTCATCTAACTTTTACAGGATGTTCAAACAAGCTGTTCTCAAATTTTCATATGTGCAGACGCAGTTCTTTCCTTTTCCTTATCAACACCCAAATCATGAAAAGTAGCTAAGAACATTTAAATTTACTTGATTACTCCCTTTTTTAAATAGTTTTACACTACTACTGTGCTACATTTCAGAGGGAAGTATTTATTCGACAGCTGTAGTTTACTTTGCAGTTTTCACAAAAAGGTCACATATGAAACAAAACCATTTTATAAAACACAAATCCTAATCCTTAGAGTAAGTTCAATTTTTGGCCAAATGCATTGAAATGCTGTTGAACAACTAGTAATGACAGTCTAATAACAATATCATCGTAAGGTACTGACAAGAATCATTCATAGAAGTACACCCGAGTACTTTTATGTTTGATCATTCACGTTCAGTTTTCTGATCTGACTTTTATTTAATTTAAAATGTCTGATTTAGAGTATTTTTAGTAGTATTGCTACTTTTACTTAAGTAATTGAAATAGTTCTTTTATCAGTACAACTTCACAATTATAATAAGAACTACATATTATTGAAATTATACACAGTTCTCACTTGAATTGGTTAAAAAGAAGAAAGAAAAAACATATTTAACTATCCTGCACATTACTGTTGTTATTTAAAGTCAAAGATTTTAGACAATATTACCAATTCAGATTCTCACCATGTGTAGTTTAAGAAGTATTCAGATATTAAAAGTAGCAATACTGCAAAATACTACAAACAATATCTAACAGTCCTAGATTCGATCCTTCACCTAAAACTACAGAAATATTAACAGAAAACTGTGCTCAGAGAATCAGAAAGAATAAAACTGCGTGCAACAGGATGGTCACTGACAGTGTCACATTATTGTGTGTTTTATGTTGTATCACTGTAATCACATGCAAGTAGCACGTTGATGTTGTAACTGGGGTAAATTGAACTGCTCTATAGTTTAAATGATAAATTAACACACAATTATTTTGCATCAGAATCTGCAGATTGTCTAATAAAATACAGCTGAGTAAATGTACTTAGTTACTTCCCATCACTGCTGAGCGGACTGGACATGTGTGCACTACCCGATAGTAATATGAACATATAATTATAACAAGTGTTTCTGCAATATGCAATCTCGTTTCCACATAACAGACATGACTTTATATGGAAAGACAGAAGTCTGGGTGTAGCCTAAAATATATATCAGCTTTATTGAAACCTTTTACAAGACAAAAAAGTTGGCAAAGGATTATACAATAAGTGCAAGGTTTGTTGCAGTTCTTGTTAGCCTAAAGCGTCGTGTGTGTAGTTACTCTAATAGGATAGGACATGGTTACATAGGATATAATTTGTTTGCGCGTGTTACAAGAGCAAACACATTAAAAGTCGTGTTTCTGAAACTTCTTTTGAAGAAGAAAAAGCTCGTCAGGGTTCATATAGGCAAAGTGGTTTCTTTAAAGGCCTCTGGGGTTTCTTCATTCATTTCCTTCAATGCGTAAACGCTTCTTTGGCTGCAGGGAGGAGGCAAACGTGTGAGACTGAAGCCCGCGGTGCATCCTTGTATCAATCCCCCAAATTAAAAAAACACAAAAAAGGAAACATTAAAATGTCAGTTTTCTTTCGTTCTTATCTGACGGACCTGCAGTTTCACTGCGACCGTCGTGGCCTCTCTGATCTGAAGTCCACAGTGACGCGAGAGCTCACATCACGCAGGGTTTGATGTCCTGACAGACGCTCTGGGGATGGTGATGGTGGTGATGGTGGTAGTAGGATCCGCCAGCAGAGGGGTGGAAGGAGGAGATGCCGTTAAAGTTCAACACAAAATCTTTCCTGTCGCACACCGACGAGTGGCTCTGGTAGCGTGGAATCCCAACTGTAAGGAGAGTAGAAAGCATGTGTCAGCACATGATGCAGGTGTAAAAAAGAGGTGAAGGCGTCAAGTCAGCTTAGGCCTTTGTTTTGCGCATCTTAAACCAAATTTGCATTCAATTATTCTGCACAACGACAGTGTGTGTGTGTGTGTGTGTGCGCGCGCGTGTGAATGTTTTTGCATGTGAAATAACTTTGAAATAAATATATAAAATAAAAACTTTTTTTTTAAAAATCGCAAAATGTGTAACCACTTAGTTTAAAGCAGTCACAACCCTGATCTTGTTCCGTTTGGCTGCTTCACACGGATAAGACCTTTATTTTGCTGAAGTTATTATTTATAAAAGTACAAACTTCTCCCCAGCTGCTTCCCATCTTTACGAATTCATTCACAGTTACACAAACAGGTTATTTATTTACACAAGAGCAGAAATATCCCCACTTCTAATGAGGCCGTTTCAACATTTGTTGTGTGGACACTTTAACAACGTGACAGCTCAGTAATTATCATCATTTTATTTCCAAAAGCGTTGCGCCTTCATTTTTCTGTTGTATTTATTTTTTAAAAGTTCTATAGTAAATATCACCAATCTGTGCGAGTGTTTTGCTCTGGAGAAAACCCAAACTTGTGAGAATATGTAAATCAGACTGGGAGGCCGTCATTTTGTGTCTCTCTGTGTCCAGAAACAGAAAAAAAACTCGGAGGCTGTGGCGTCAAGGTCATAAGGACTCCAGATGTGACTGTGTTTTTTCAGAGGGAGACAGCAGGCTTTATCCTCCGGGCCATAACTCGCTGCCTTGCGCCCGGTTTCACTGACACTGACAGCACACAAGCCTCGCTGACTGACAACGCTGTTACCACCAGTCCAACACATTTATCCTCGATTAAGACGCTGCGTAAAGTTTAACAAGACTTTCCACCTCTTGTGGAAATGGTTGCAATCCTCCGCCGGTGTGGTCCGACCTGCACAGCCTTTGTTTAGTTAACCCCTGGGACCCCTTCGGGCTCCAGCATGGGTCGTTCGCCTCGGTGAAATCCCCAGACTTTAGTAAAGCTTCAGTCTGTTGTGTTAAAGTAAATGAGCGAGAACTAAGGAGGTGAAGCAAGTACGCGATCACAAAACCGTTGTTTTTCTTAATCTGTCAATTAGACCAAATATTCCACGATGTATGACACGATTGTGACTGAGACTGGGCTCAAACTGTGGATGAAAAAGTGTAAATATTACACATTATATGCCTAATTTATTTATTGGCCGAAAAATCGTTGAGAAAACTATTATTTTGCTGATAAGGTTTGGCTGTACGCGGGCCAGTGTGCGTCACAATCTAATAAACTAAACAGTTATTATTCAGTTCAATTATTCAAAGAGTTCATATCTTTGTAAACTATTAGTAACTTAAATTAACAGCATCAAGCGGGAGATTTATTTTTTAGGTTAAAAGAGAAATGACCTGGAATCATTTAGACTAAACAAACTCTTATTTTTAAACATTAGTTATATTTATGAAAGAAATCATCCATAACCGTGTTTTTTTCTTTAAAAACGCCTCAGAATTGTCGCAGGCCGCTGCTGCTGATTTAAATCTTATAGCATCTCGCAAATAAAGTGAACATGCAATAAGGATTGTGATGTGTGTTTGCTTTTATTATTATTTCTTTCTCACTCTCGGAGGTTTTAGACGTGGTTGATCGTCGTCAACATGATCCGTAATGAGTTTGTGGTACCTGATATGTCGGTGGAGTGGCTGTCCCTGCCGTTCTGGTGGAGATAACTCTGCTCCAGGGAGTAAGGCGACATGCCGGAGTGTAAACCAGAGGATGCAGGGCTGCTGGAGGCTAGAGGCTGCTGTTTGATATAGGGGGACCCGCCGGAGGACGCCCAGTGTGCGGATGTACTGGCGTACGGGGAGTGGCCGTCCAGCGCGCTGGCCATGGCTGGAGAGGACGGTACCGGGCTGCTGCTGCTGTCCGGTCCGTACTCCCCGTTAGGCGGCACGGGACAGCTCGCCATGTACGTGGAACCGGGGCTGGGGGACATGTGGGGAACGTGGTGGCCACCGCTCAGCCCATCGTATCCTCCGGCCATTGAATTGCTCATCATGTCCAAGTTGTAGCTGTTGCTGTGACAGGCCAGGGTGGCGGATGGGGCCTGGAAGTCAAAACTCTGCGGGAGAATGGAAGTGCCGAAGCCTATGCCGTTCATCATCCGATACATGGGCTTCAGAGCTTGACATTTTCTTCTGAAGCCTCTGGGTCTGCGACGAAAAGAGCCCTCCTCGAACATGAACTCACTGCCCGGGTCTATGGTCCAGTAGTGGCCTTTCCCGGGTCTGCCCAGGCCTTTGGGCAGCTTGATGAAGCACTCGTTAAGAGAAAGATTATGCCGCACCGAGTTCTTCCAGCCTTGATATGAGCCCCTGAAGAATGGGAAGCGAGCCTGGAGGAACTGGTAGATCTCACTGAGTGTCAGCCGTTTGGTGGGCGAGCTCTGGATTGCCATGACGATGAGAGCGATGTAGGAGTACGGTGGTTTTTCTGGTCGTCTCAAACCCGAGCTCGTCTTCTTCCCTTTCACGGCAGTGGACGAATTTTCTGTGGCGGCTTGTGGGTTCAGCATGGCGGGGTGCAGGACGCCGGACGCCGGGCTGGATCTCAGAGGAGGCGGAGGGTCCAGCTGCTGCTGAGGGGTCTCGGTTGTCATGTCAGCTCTGACGTACGACTGGCGTAGCGAGAAGAGAGGGAGGGAGAAAAGACGAGCTGTGAGATGTTTAAGAGGAGGAAAAAATGTCGGGATCCAGCGGTTGGTGTCCTTGCAAGTGAGCGTTACACCGCCAGTGGTCCTCCGAATCCCAGTGCAAAATGGAGTGAAATCAGTCTCCAGTTACGCACCACTCTCCCGTTACGCACGGTGCTCCCTTGACGCATGAAGAACGCACGGCGGGCACGCACTGACATAGAGAGGAAGAGGAAGAAAGTGTGGGGGGAGCTGGTTATCCACTGGAGACTGATTGTCCAGGATTTTAGCCCGTCACAGGGGCTCCACTAGGTTTCACAGCAGCGCTAAGTGGTGCTGTGTGGCGCGTCGGGTGGTCATCGACCGCCTTAATAATCCCTCAAGTGGAGGAAACACGAAAACCCCTGGACTTATTGCGCGCAGCAGTCCAGCCAAACACAGCTCGCTATCATTTCATAAATCTTTCTTCCCTCTGCGATAGCCCCCCACCCCTTCTTCTCATCCGCACTCTCCCTGAAACCAGTGACAATGGGAGCCACCCCTCCACCCTCTTGCCAAATCTGGCCCAAGTCCACTTACCGTCCTTAGTAGCGAACCCCCCATTCTCTCCTCTCCTCGTCCCCTTTTTTTCTCCTCCCACCCCCTCTCTCCAAGTTCGTACTACACGCAATTAAGCCATCTATCAAACCTCCCCCAGACATCCCAATCAACAGCGCCACACGCCAGCCGCACAAGTTAAAAAACGAGCTCACCCCCCTCCCTTTGGACCTTTATGCATGAAGCTGTGATTTCAGCCCAGAGTGCCACAGATCATACATTTTCCTGACACGAATAAACCACCACAATATGTGAAAAAGCTCCAGCTCGCAACTGAAACCATGATACTCAAAACATTCAGACGGGCCCGTATCTGCTGCAGATAATATTCAAACGCATCGTGGTCAAGCAATGAAAAACGCACCATCTTGTGTTATTTATATTTTTTTGCTCATAATTTCCTCCCATACTGGTCCAGAGGATAACAAAAACAAACTGTCGCGGTGCTGGGGCAAGGAGTGTGAGAGATGGAGAGGTGGTGGTATTTACCGTGCGTGTGTAAGCGGGGGGTTGCTCTGAGTAAATGACTTTGACATGAGTGGAAGCAGGCTTTTTCCATCAAGCCCGGCCCTGGATACCACACACAGCGCTCCAGTGTCAGCTTACCGCCCCGGGCCAGAGCTGGTCCCATGGGCCCCACGTTCATTAGAGAGAGAAAAGCGAAATTAGGCGAGCGGGCGTCGACAGTTTTCTCCCCTATGGAGACATCACACACAGATTTGTCCAACATGATGGAGTTATATGTCTCATAAAGGCAATATCAACATCCGTGCTGCGCCGGCGCGGAGATCACAGAAGAATGTAAAAACATAAAGTTTGTTAGTTGTCACCAAACTCCGAGCGTTTTGGTTGTTTCTGTGTCATTTTTACTCAGCTTCAAAATGTCCTCATCTTTCAATAATCAGTGAAAAGTTTGCAGAAATCCACCTTTTGCATGTTCAGATATCCACAATCATACCTGCGCACATGTTTGTCGTCGTGGCCTTTTTTAAGGTTTAGATAAAGTCTGGAGTATTTTTCCAAACAATAACCAGCGGCATTAACCTTTGCTCTCTGCACAACAAAGGACGTGCGGATAAAATCATTTTCCACCATGACACACACTGAGCAGTTTGGAGGACCTCAGCGGCCCCAGAAATTTCCTGCGACATCAAAACTTATGACCCCCGCCGAGATCAGGATGCTTTGGCTTGCAGAGGGAATCTTTGTTCTGGGAGCGCTTTGAAGACGGCGCTGCTTTTACGCACCAAGATTGTGCGAGTTCCTAATTTAGTCTTTCAGAAATATCAAGTGATCAGCGGCCGTCGTGAAGGTTATTCAGAGGTGTTTTTCACAGAAGAATTTGCCTTTGGAATAGTCACTGCTGGAGGCCCATATGAGCCTACAGCCGACATAATGAGGCCTTCTGTTTGTTTTCATGTTTAGACTGAGGTATATTGTTTGTCCTGAATAAAATCTGAGGTAGATCACACGTGGAGAACATTTCTCGGCCTGTCTGACCTCTGTGAAATGTCTGTCTTGGCCTATAGTACAATGAAGTTATATTTTATAGGCCATTTTTTTAAATAGAAAAAATAATTTAAAAACTATTATCAGCACATATTAAGAAACAAATACGTTTTCAAATAATATACAAACAGTGTTTATCTTTATATAAAAATTAGGTAGTCTTATTTGTCCAAGGATTTTATTGTGTTTATATATTATATAGATGTGCAATATACAAACCTCGTCAAATAAACAATAACAAATTCTGAGTCCAGGTCATTTTAAACTGGAATCTAATTTTCTTTCAGTTCCTCGGGTTTGCTCCTGCCCGCTCCGCCTGTGTTTCCTGTAGCTGTGCCGGGAGCTTTGGAGCTGCCTCTCCGGGACTCTGGGAGGTCAGGCGCGGTTCAGTCTGCCGGAGTGACAGACTGTTTGGACTTCCTAACATTGTGCCTCTCTTAAAGTTTGGTTTCATAACACTGTGGGGCTCATTCGCACACAGTCAGCCTCGGAACAAGCCTGAGTTCCTGCACAGGACCCGGTCTGCGCAGACTCCCACTGAAATGTTAAATGCAGAGAAAGGGGGTCAACAAACTCAAAGGATGCGCGTCATAAAAACAAGGATATTATGAAGGGAAAGGGAGCGCAGTGGAGTCACGTGACAGCCTCACAGACAGGTGTGCTGTTCCGGCGTTTCTCCTCCAGGTTGCAGCATTGTTCCTAAAAACAGTCTCACCTGTCACCTGTCACCAGACAGCTGCCTGCGCGCCGTCCGGTCTAAACCCTTATAAATTAAACAAGCGTGACATGAACATATGAGCACTAACAGGCCAGCGGAGCACGGGCCCAGTTGTAGTAAATAATCAATATTGTGTTTAAAGTTGATTTATTATTTATGCTTGTGTTTATGCTCGGCATGAAGGCACAATCCAAAAAATGCCACTGTATTAAGTTTCAGCTTTTGTTTTATAGCAAAAATAATCTGGAAAACTATCATATGCCAGCAGACTAAAACCTGTGAAATACATCTGACCCACTCTTTTGTTCCTCTACCAGGAAATTGCCAGAAAAATGTATGTTTTAAGTGCTTCACTCAATTCAGGGATTTTGTACCAGCAGCTGTCAACACTCAGAATCAGACTCCCGACTTCAAAGTTTAATACACAGCTTTTATAATTTCTAAAAAATGTTCCTGCTGTTCAACAGGCTTCATTTTAAGGGTAACTCCAGAGCTTGACCGTTTCTTTTATTTACTAAATATCACATCAAAGTAGACAAATCCAACAAAACTACAGGGTGGAAAACAGAAAATATTTGTAATAGAATTTAGAGGAAGGCTTTATTTTAAGGTTTTAATTTTAGATATTCATTAATTCATATTCATTTCCTCGTCTTTGTATTAAATTTAGACAAATAAAAAAAACAAAACATATTTTAATGTGTTATTTGAACATCTCTTTACCCACAAACAAATGTTTGTCTATTGTGGCGGATTTGTGTGTTTCAGCACCGTGGAGAGCAACTGAAGACTAAACATTACGCACGACTGTGTGTGCTTATTTTTCTTTTTAAAGATAATTTTTTTTGTATGTATGTAAATCTGAAACTGTGACCGACAAAAACTCACAGTTGTTTTTTGTTGACAGAACAAATGAACTCATTATCCGAGCATCAGAAACCTTTATTAGAGCAGCACGGGCACTTTTCTGTTTGTGTTTTCTGTTAGTTTTCATAAATGTTTGCGCACTGATCACACATCAAATTGTCTTAATATTTTTAGCAAATCTAAAATATTTTAATAGCGAGAGGTTGGCCGTAGCTTATAAGATAATCAAAATATAATAACAGCATCAATTCATCAAGTAAAATGTTCGTTTGTGATGCGAATTTATGAGGAATTGTTATTAAACAAAAGCTTTTATTTGTAGAAAACAACCTTAGATTTATTTAAAAAACGTTTTGTGCTTTGTTTCACCGCCGTAGCTTTATTTTTAGTGTCTTATAAATTCATGAGGCCTCAGTACAAGTAAGTGCATGATAAATGAAATAGCATAAACCTGATTATTCAGATTTTTTTTGTTTAATCTTTCAGACATTCATGTCTACTTTTATTGCAGTGTGCAATTTAAAAAAAGCAGCTACAGGCTTCTATTTCTAGGCTACATTTTAGTAACCAGGAGGATCTCTGAGGTTACGTGCTGTACATTAAGTTTGATTCATTTCTAAGTTTTCAAAACATTATGGGACAAAGAGTCTCGTCTCTGTGGCTTTACAGTAAAATCCACCTTCTGCGTGTTTACTGTTGGGCAGGTGTAAGGCCCATTCACTCTGATCTGTCCACCTGCCTCTGATCTACCGTTTCACTTTCATGTCTGTGATGAAAAACTCATTGGACAGCAGGATCCCATTGTTTCACGTTTTTTTTATTCATAAAAATACCAGGCATGCATGAATCAATCTCGAGAAAACGGGGCTGTTTTTTTTTTCTCCATGCGTTTTTTTAGTGCAGCCACGTGATTCTCGTCGCAGCTCAGTCATTATTTTCATATGTACAATATTTTCTACAGCAGGTCATACAAAACATGTAAATATAAATAGATTAATAGTTTTATGTTCCAACATGGCACTTGGTTGCCGTCATACAGTAGAAATGACCAGTGAACCATGGATACATGAATACAAACACTATCTAAACAACTCTAACACATGCACACACACACACACACACACACTCTCTCTCTCTCTCTCTCTCTCACTCACTCTCTCACACACACACACACACACACACACACTGTGGAATGTCCTGCGATGACAGCAGCTTGTTTGCCTTGTCATCACGCAGTTCCGTCTATATTGACAAAAGTCCACTTTGGATTTTTTTTTCACCTTACAGTAGACATGATGAGACATAGTCCCGAACAGATACACAGATAAAGCACTGAAAGCTGAGAGTGCCCGTAAAAGTGCACATCATGGGTCAAAACATACAAGTCTGACATCAGTCCAGGTGTTTCATTCATGACAGCAGGGAGTCTATATGAAAACTTCGCGCCTTGCTGGGCACCTTGAAAGCCGCCTCAGGTGCGGCCATTCCCGGTGCTGTCTGCTGGAGGTAGGTGAGCGCATCCCTGCTGGGCTCTGTGCCGCTGTAGGTCGCCTCTGACAGGTACGTGTGCTGAGCCGGATAGTTCAGAGTATACGGCAGTACGTGGGCCGCTTGGGGCCAGTAGATCCGGGGGGCGTGGGAATGAGCCCCAGCGTGGTTCTCCTCCTTCCGTTTGAAGGGTGTACTGAGGATGCTGTCGATGGCAAAGGAGCTGGAGAACTTAGCCCCCACCCTCTCCTCTGAAGCTGGGAGGCGGGTGTCCTCGCTGAGGATGTCTGGGCTCTCCTGCTCCTTGGGGGACCTCTTAGCGATGCGCTTCCTTCTGCGACGGAACACCCCATCAGCGAACGTGTATTCGCTGTGGGGGTTGAGCATCCAGTAGTTGTCTTTGCCCCAGGGCCTGGACGGGTCCCGCAAGACTTTGAGGAAGCAGTCATTAAGTGACAGGTTGTGGCGCACCGAGTTTCTCCAGCCGGTGTAGCTGCCACGGAAAAACGGGAACTTCTTCATCAGGTAGTCGTTGATTTCTGCCAGAGTGAGGCGGCCGCTGTTGGACTCCCTAATGGCCATGGCGATGAGGGCAATGTAAGAGTAAGGAGGTTTGGGTCTGCGGGTGTAGGGCTTCCCTTTGCTGCCGTCGCTACTCTGGGTGACAGGTGCCGGGCTGTTCGCCACACAGTCCCCGTCCGACCCCAGCTCGTCCCCGGACAGAGGAGACGGGACTCCCCCTTCTGCGTCCATGCACAACTCCAGCGGCTTTTGCGCAAAGTGGTGAGCAGAGAAAACTTCAAGTTTCATTTTCCAAACAAGAACAAGGACGATCTTCCTGAAGTGTCTCCTCTCTTGGAGCCTTGTCTTAGCTGAGCAACAGAGCAGGTGTAGCAGTCCTGACAGCGCAAATGTCTTGTGTTAGTGTTGTAAAGGCTCGTCTGGAGCGCTGGAGGCACCCTGAGCCTCAGTCTGAAGCAACAGAATGCAGATCTGTCTCCAGAGACACGCTTGTCTTGCTATAATATAATGCCTCGACAAGGGACGGCCCACAGGCGGAGTTTCCAGCCAGAATCCATTGAAGCCACTGAGTGGTACAGTATATATGTTTACAATTGGACATTAGCATGCCACCCCGGAGTAGGAAAACACTATCATCTATCTATCTATCTATCTATCTATCTATCTATCTATCTATCTATCTATCTATCTATCTACAGGTAAATGACTCATCAGAAAACATTTTTGCGCCTTAAACAAGCTTAATTTACAAATTTGTTTAACTAGTTTCCACTTTCTTTGGCTTCCAAGTTAATGAAAGTACATTAATTTGAAAAATTCCAACTGTACACTCGATATTCCTGAGCACATTTTAATGTTTCCTCAATTTATTCGCGTTACAATAAAAACAACTTCTAAGCTGTCACTTTCTTTTACGCGCAAGTGCAGACTCTTTCTGAAGAGCTAAACTGTTCTGCCCTTGAATAAATTAGTCAGAGAATGAGTAGATAGACGCGGAAAAAACGATAGAAAAATAGAAAGATTGACAAGGTTGTTGATTTCTACCTGTTACTCCCTCCGATGGAACGGGGAAGCAACGCGGCGCAAAAGTGAAATAAAAGACCTGGGGTTGAAAGAGTTCCGCGTGACGCACAATGAATGATATGTAAGCTCTCGGGTTAGGCAAGGGGATACAACGAAAAAAAGCAACAACAACAACAACACAAAGTCTCCCTGAAGAGGTCGTGTAAAGTTCATGATGGCTACTGCACCTGCATGCAAACAAACACCTGAGCCGCAGCAGTCTGCGCCAGGAGAATAAGCATTTCACCCTGAGCTTGAAGCAGCCATGCAAATGAGCAAAGAGGGGACAAAGGCGGCTGCTTTTGTCTTTTAAAAAGATTTGAGAAATATTCAGTTGGATGCAAAGGGGAATCCCGTTTACCTAAAACAACAACAGCTACTGCTTTGTTGTATTTGCTGTGTTTACAGTTAATTGTCTAGGCTTTAGTTAGGTTGGGTTTAATTGGTATTTTGTTTTTAGATTTTATCACCTGGTTGGGTTCACATAACTTTGAATTTCAGGAGAAGGTTGTTTTTAGCTCTTCACAAATAAACAGGCGTATACTGAATAGGCTTATACTGAAATATGTAGTTAAACTCAAACTTCACACCCAGACTTCATTAAGTTCATTCCTTGTGGTTTGTTAAACAACAAGTAAACAAAACTGTAGGAATCATCATGAATTCAGAGCTTTTATTCGAACTACACCAAGATGGCAGTTTATTAGGTGGTTGCTGCCCAACAGCTCTGAAAAAGAAGAATATCAGAGTAAAGGCTAAATACAATAGTATACAAACACAACCAAGCACATTTGAAATACGTAGAATAAAAGAAGTGATGAGCCCAACCTGCTTATGTGTTCAAAAATAAAGATGACTTCACTCCTCTGTGTTGTGCAGCCTGCTACCTGTACACTTTTCCTGTTAAAGAAAAAATAATCAACATCAAGCAAAAATCTTTTTGAATATGAAAATTCGAATTCAGGACCATTTTTATTATTATTATTTATTATTGTCTGACGACGTGACGTTTTACAAAGTTGACATTAGTGTACAGGTATGTAGAAAGCTTGTAGCTACCCAAACAGGTTTTAAGTAAACTGACGCCCCTGGCGCCTGTGAACCGTGTATCTGTTTGTCCCACTAACTCTTCTCCTGTCAACACCTTTCAGCCAGATGAACACATACAGGGAGGCCGGAGAGTTAACATGAGTTATGAGGTTGGACTCATTCCAGTAATAATCATTAAACTGTCTTCTGGGGCACTCCTCCTCTCTCAGCTGCTTGGACTTTGTTGGGACGTGAGTGCAACAGCTTACTTTAACTGTGTGTTCATGTATGTAAACCTGTGGAGTCCTTCTTAACACATTTATAGTTGTTCTGTAAAAAATTTTGGACTGAGGCTGAGCAGAAAGCTCACGAAAGGCCCCTGCAGAAATGAAAGTGTAAAAATTTCACAATGATGTTATATGATATACAGTAAGGTCACTTTAAATTAACTCCTCTGCTTCTGGCAGCGCTGAAATATGAATCTGTGTTTGGCATCCTGAGTGTTTTGTATGTCTACATGTTCGAATTCTGTCACCCAGTTATCACATTGTGTGTAGTGTACATGACAGGCATGATTAAAGATAAAGTACCCCGAGCTGTTAGTGTGTGCGAAAGAGTGTGAAAGTGCCAGAACTCAGGGGTTAAGTAGGTTAATTACGTGTACGTGTCTTGAAGTTTGTGTGTTTTTTCAGTCTAGGCCTGTTGAGTGCGCTTGATTGTAATGTTGTGTCGTCTGAATCAGTGAGTTTACTGTGGATCTTTAAATAAATGCAAATGTGAAGTGCGGTTCATGGAGTACAACTAGTATTTGTAGTAATTAATCTGTAGCATGTTCATAAAAATATGCATATGTGAAGTAATCACATGTGATTTAAAAAAGTACACATCAGCGTTCATTCTTAGTCTTGAAATACCAGTTTAACAAATCTCAAAGTCCACACACTAGCTTTTCCCAAGCATATCTCAATCCCTTCGTTTACAGATGGACTTTGTTCAGCTGTCATTAGTTGTTCAAAGTAGATGTTATGAGAAAATCACACCAGAAAAGATCCATCCACAATAAACACACTCTATCCACTGATGAGGACTAATGGATATGGCTGAAAGCTCTGGAAAAATGCAAGTAGCAACATTAAAACTTTCTGTTTATATCCATACTTACCGTTCACCATCAGAGCAGTGATTAAGCGGCATTGATTATTCAGACCCACATCTGGAGACGGCCCTAGGAGGCTGCCAGTGTGTGAGAGGGTATAGTCAGCTGTTCTCAGGGGGCCTAAACTTTCCTGCAGTCCCGTTACCTTGAAAAAATATGTCGAATGTCCAACTGGCTGCCACCGTGGTGGTATACTTATTAATCTGTCTAGTGCAGGGCTTGACCCTCAATTCAATTAAAAACACTTTGAGTTGGAAGAATAGTTCAGTGAACAATTTGTTTGACTTCTGACAATCAACAACTGCTCATTCAGTGAACCAACCTTATTCTGATTTTATGATCATGCAATTAGTACAGCTTTATATAACATGTTTTGAAAATGAAAATGTCCAAGAAGATAATTAGGTAATTGTAGCAACTGAAGCATTACCATTTCTAAAGAGATCTCCTAATAGTCGGGAATAAACCTCTGACTGAAATCTTTACCTGCTGTTTTTCTTTGTTGATTTTGTAGGCCCTAAAGTAGTCACACATTTAGCAGTATTCAGTGAATCAGCATTAAAATATTCATCATGTTGGATGATATCTATGGAATGTAGACTTCCCCAAGGTTACCGAAGTCCCACATTAAAAAATACTCACTGACTGTCGTACTTACAGCAGGAAATGGAGCATGAGCTAATATCCTGTGTCAAAGTAAGACAACTTGTAAGTCAGGAGTCATGTCAGATCAGGAACTTTGTAGTGTCAATTGTGATGGGAAAAAAGATGTTGGAGAAACTAAAGACATCCTGTAATCAACTTTAAATTTGGTTTCTTTTTCTCAGTGGGACATTGCTGCAGCAGCTGGAAAGTTGAAACCAAAATGTTTTTGTTGAAACTCAGGAGGCCCACCGCTGTGAGCCTAAAACCAGAGCTGAGCAAAGCAGGGGCTTGTGTGCTATCATTACCACCACCGCTATTCAACACTCTGACGAGGCACAAAGAGAATTTTACACACCTTGGCTGTGACTGTAGGTGTGTCTGCGTCTATTATTATGCTTTACAGAAGTGTGATAAGGCTGTATTTGATTTCAAGTACTGTGCCAAGACAGCTATGCACACCTGTGCTGAAGTGATTTGGTGTGAAAAGCAGCACACCTGTTCTCAGTCTTTACCTTCCACATGGCAATTTGAAATCAGAGGTGGAAAGACAGTTTCCACACAGGCATCAATGAGGTTTTATTTTCTTCCAGATATTTGGATTAACTCTTATTTTAGAGCAACCCATCATCTGCAAATGTCAGGATTATCTACTACCTTCAGATTCTAGTATAGGATTATATATGTAATAAAGTGAAATTGCTTTAATTACAACACCACTGATGTCAGAGGAGTCAACCAGACTAGGAAACACATCATGCTTATATAACTTGTTAACGTGGCTGTCCTAAAATTAGCACCTTGTTGTTTTAGCTCACCTGTTGACATTTAAAGTGTCTCCCTTGTGCATCAGAAGAAATCTCTTTTAAGTGCTGACATGAGTGGAATTCCAGTAATGTAAATTCATTGGGTGAATCCTTCGCAGCTACACAATGGCCCCACCTCAACGGCGGTCTGTGCTCACACGCTAACCCTTGTCTGCATGTCTCTGGATGACTTCTTACCTGTATCTCATCTTTGTTTTCTTTCTTCTCTGTGAGTGAAGGGTGTCCAGCCCCTATGTCTTTGTATAAACAAAGTGCAGGTTGTGTGTGAGTGGGGCAGGGTGGAACGACAACAAGAGGTGCTGCGTTGCTGAGATTCCCAAGATTCCCTGCAGCAGATTTAGTCTCTGACAGAGACCGCTGATAGTAGACATGCTTCACTGGGGCGCACAGGTAGGCACTGCAGTGTGTCTACACAGCCGACATAAAAATTAGACATTCCACATCAATTCCTTTCATTCCTGCTGTCAGCACAGTAGGCACCAGTAGCAGGGGTTTGTGTATGGAGGTGTACAGTATGTTTGTCTGCAGCTGTGTGAAAGTAAGTGTGTGCAGATTGTGAAGGCTAAGATACATACATTCCATCTAGTTTATTCTTCAGTCAGTGATTACTGTAATTACCCAACAACACAGCCCTCTAAACGTTTGTTCCCTGCTTTGTTGTGCTTCTGCATATCATACCTTTGTGGTTTTGGAAGATGAATGGTGGGAGGGGGGGTTGTTCAGTCCATATAATCAGAGGCACACCTGAACACTAAATAGTGACAAACAAAAAGTTTCTACAAAGCTGTTTTGCTACATAACACAACTTTCTTACTGAGTGCACTCTCGTAGCATCAAAGTGTTATGCAGAGATACCCGATACACACGCAGAGACATAAATACAGTACATGCATGACTCATAAGCATCATTTAATGAGAATAAATCTTTTCTGCTTCTGTGTCAACGATTAATAAATGAAATCTGATAAAAAATCAAGCAGCATATCCTGCGGTCATTTGGCAGCTCCCTGTTGCTATTTTGGGTTCTCCTGCATTCTTACCTGAGGTGCTCACACCCCGCCAGACCAAAACGAAAAAAAAAAAAATAGATACACACAAATAAACGGTGCCAACAAAGGTATAATTAAAGTAATTAAAGAAAAAGGTGAAGTACAGGTTAAGTGCAGGTGAAAGGCAGCCTGGCACCGCTAAGCACAACAATCAAATGCAAAGGCAGTGATGTAATCCTGTGTCCCCATGAATATTATTGCTTTTATACATGCAATATATTTGCACTTCTAACTACAGTGAACCACAGTCTGTCTGTGTAGTAACTGGTATGTTCAATTTAACTAATTTAACAAGCTTGTAACAACACCTAACAACAAGGTCTTGTTACAAGTTCAAAGTTTTGTTCTGCGTCGCTGATCAGTCCCAATGTCCTGCTCCTCAGGTCCCTCCAGTAAGACAAAATACCCCATTTAGTGGCAGAAGAGCTCCTTTAGACCCCCAAGTGTTCCCTCTAACTCAAATGCCCCCTCATGAAATCCCCGACATGGTCAGACTACTGGTCCCTGTGGTCAATCCTGAAACCAGTCACTATTCTGAGCTGCCAAGCTGCCATTTTCAATCCAAGTGCACCTGTAGTGGTGAAAGTGTCCCACTGGTTCCAGAGGGATTCTTGTAACTCCCAGTTTCATGTGGTTTACACAAGTACCTTCTGTTCCATCCAAGGTCTGCTCATGTGTCCAATTCTCCTCCTGGTAAGCTTAAGTGCAGCCCAAATTGCCTTCTCTCATCTTTTTGATTTAATGTTTGACACTGGTTAACCCATACCCCCCATATGTTTAGCCAGTATAAACCTTTTCTCAGACTAAATGCCAGTTTGGTTGGCATACATGCTGCATTTTTACAGCCAACTAACCCTCTGCTGGTCCCTCCAGTTGGGTCAACTCAAATAATTACTTTTTAACAGTGTTGTAATTCTGCATGTAGTGTAAATGTTCATAAGCAGGTGTTTAATCTCTACGTTTATCTGTTGCACAGCCCAAAATCTGTACCATCACCAGAGCACTTCACCTGAGATCACACAGTGGTCTGCAGCCTACAGAAACTCAAAACATAAACCCATCAAGGGCAGAAGCAGACCTGAATGCACCTCTTAATCTTGCCTGCAAAATGTTACTGTTGGAGCATGTCTGTCAATGAACCTCCGTCATGCGGGCAACATGGGTCTGATTCCTTTCCTATCTGCCACTATCGTCCATTTCTTCTCTCTTCACACGCTACAGTCCCCTCGCATGCCGAGCTGGAAGGCGCGGCACGAGGTTGTGTGGAGAGGAGGGGGGCTTTGGGGGGATAAAGAAGAAAAAGGAGCAATGATTGATCTCAGCCATAGACACCTCGCTTTATCGCTACAGCTGATAGGACCTACCTCCATTCAGCAGTGCTGTAGGCTGTTTTTGTGTAAGCATAAACACAGGGCCAAATCAGTACCTGTGCTGCACTGTTTACCTGGCAGCCGTTCAGCCCTTTTCTGTCTAAACTTGAAATAGGATCCAAACACTCTACTCACGCATAGTGGTTTGCACGAGATGCTTCGCTTGCCTCCCAACCTACCACTGGGCTCCATAGCACTATTTTTGCCCTGTCTGAACCTTAACCGCCCCTCTTTTTTCTTTGATTGAGAGGTGGAACATCTAGCTCGGGGGCTCTAACTGCAAACATAGCAGTGATTTTAAGCTGTTACCAAGGATTCATGCCACAGACAACAGACAACAAACACCTCGCTGACTGATAACATTAGTATCTGGGATATATTTAGATCTCATTTTCACACCAGTATGCATTACCCCCATTAACAGTTTTCAAAGGACTACCCAGGCCTGTGCTCTTAAAATGATATAAATATGTTTTTGTTGCTCACTCTTCAGCACATAGAGTACATAACGTTAGTAAGTTAGCCTTACATTGTGCTGTACCTCAGGGCTAATAAGTAATTTGGATTTGTTTGGTTTTCTTTGTATTTTAAAAACCCATTTAAGCTTCTAAGCTTTAAACCCGTTCACTCATTATAGACATTTTAAACTTTCTTTAAGATGACATTGTGGTGACTTACAGCCAACAAAGCCATAAGACTGTGCTCTTATTTATCCTTTGAAGTCGTACAGTATTTTAGAGCCACTGATTTTACGTTAGGTTCAGCCTGCTTGTTACAGAGAGATTATCTAGCCTATGAAAACAGTTATGTAATAATGTCTTCCGAGGGACCTATTTAAAATCAGATAAAATACCTTTATGACTTTGTGCTGCTTGGAAACTTTGACTTTTTAATTGTAAGCTGGGATGAAGAGTTAGAAAGATGTGGATATGATAAGATCCTTTATTGATCCCACATTGGGGAAATTCAAATGCCACAGCAGCTCAAGGATAATTAACCTTGTACTACTTTAATTTTGCGCGTTCATTCTTCCATAAGGTCTGCCAACTTTGATGAAATGCAATCATGCTATAAATGTGTCAAGTGAGTGACCTTTACTTTTTTCTTGATCAAGATTTAAACCCTTGGCCAACTTTGATTAGCATTTTGCCATCTCGCCGCTTGGCAGCAAGTGTAGTTCAGTGGTCATCTTTGCCTTACATGAGCGAGAGAAAGACACTGAGGCAGGTTAAAACCCAGTAATTTATGAAACAGGCACATCAGTCATTAGATCATTTGTGCTCTCCTTTAGTGTGTCTTGATGATTCACATATTCTGCAAATGTACAGCTTAAAGTATGTGAGTGTGTATCTGCAGTTAGACAGCAGTCAAACTGAAATGTGCAAAATAGCTTAGTATTGTACTTCATAGTACTTCAGCTTTGTGTAAGGAAATGTTAGGTTCTAACTAAATCACCATTACAAATATATAAACACATCTCTGTCTGCATAATAAATGACAGCCATGTCACCAAAGTATGCTTGTAGATGAACTACTATTTTTCTCAATTCAGATTTTAAGTGTACTTTAAATGTTCTGATTTTGATGTACTGAAGTTTTTTTTCTTAGTTTCTGTAGACTTTACATGGCTCAGTGCATAAGTAATTAGAAACCTGGGCTTCTGGACAGATGTTAATGTTTGTAGTAAGTGCTATTAGATATTGATTTGGTGATAATTCATAAATGAATATCATTAAGGATCGGAAGTTTGATCAGGGAAATAATTTCTAATCTCCTCCAGCTGGCTGTGGATTTGTAATGTGTCCTGCCTCTGCCCCGGCATTGATCCACCGGAGCAAACATCAGCTGGCTGCTTAGTAAACCACAGTACTCATGTAACATGTGGTGTAAAACACATTGGTTAATACATAATCTTCGACAGTAGAGTACGTCTGACAGTGTTATGTAATGGACAGGTAAAGCTCAGACGATATTAATGAGCTTTAAAAGCTTGGATCCTAGGATTGTCCTGCATTATTAGGATTTTGCACCATCCATAAAATATTAGGCTAGAGTTGTTTTTTTTTTATAAATAGATTTAATTTAATTTTGCCATATAGTGTCAAATCAAAACAAAACAATCTCAATGCACTTCAGATTTTAAGGCCAAGATTATACAGAGTTATCTATAGAGAGAAGCCCACCAAATGCCCTTTGAGCAAGCACACAGTGGAGAGGAAAGACTTCCTTTGAGAGGGGAAACCTCCAGCATAACCAGGGTCAGGATGAAAAGCAGCTCCCTGGTGCTGCCAGCTGATGAGGCCTGCACTGTACAACCTCCTCCCAAGATGAAGACCTGGGAAAAGGATTGTACGAGAGAGACAGAGAGAGAGTGAGAGAGAGAGAGAGAGAGAGAGAGGCACACAACCTGTATGCAAAGATTTTCAGAAAAAATGCCATTATCCTGTTGGCAGGATTGAACGGACTAAACTGTAAATACTAGGTTTCATAAATTCACTGAAAATGACCATTGGTTAAGGGTACAAGCGCTGCCATTAAAATAAAGTTAGGGCATATACATTACATTAAATTAGTTAGATTAAAAGAAATACCAAGAAGAAGCCAATACAAACTGTATCTTTATCATACCAGTGTCTATGCTGTGTAACTCCAGTGTAACTAAATTTAGTCTTTGTTACTTACAGTATTTCTTTGAGTTTGCCAAAATCTATCAAAGCTGTGTCAATATTGAAGCATGTTGTCAAGCGTGCCCAGTGGCTGCACGAAGAGCAGATGCCATACAGCTGCTCACGTTTACTGTCAACCTGGTGCAAAATCATTGCTCCGTTGTGTGTTTTTCCTTTCGGATGACAGTGGAGTTGTATGTGATGAGACGTATGTGTTATTAGGCTGTGAATTAATGATCATTACTAGGATGAAGTCTTTCTTCCTTTTGGCCCCTTTAAATCGATTTCTTTCCATAAGACAATACCTCATTGGTAGTTGGAATGGATGCTATGCCATCTGCTGATGTTTGACTGTGTGAGGCTACGTTGTACTGTAGGTGTGAGTTTTGGCACAATCCCCACCCTCCTGTTTCATTTGGAAATAGATCTGGCCATTGAGTGTTTGCAGTCCAAGATTAGTGAACTCCCCCTGCATGCCACAGAAACAGGTTTGGCCATTAGGACAGCCAGGTGGATTTAAGGGCGAAGAAACTGCAACACCTGCTTGTTGACTTGGGATGGGCAGACACAAATAAGCAGCACAGTCTCAGTGATAATACGGGATTAGCAAAACCGTTCTGCTGGATGATTTTCACAGCCAGTGCCTGGGAAGAAGAAACTGTTGGTTATACATTTTTAATTCTAACTTGAAACATTAACACTTCCCTGAAGGCTTGGAAGAGATATGTTTCAGTGAATCGGGCACACCAACAAACTCCAATTATGCTAAAAAAAAGTGTTGCACTGTGAAGCTTGTTCATGTCAGGAGATGTATTACTGCCACACTGCTCTAATTTAACTTTCTCTCAAAGGCGTTGTGAGAAAACAGGCAGTAACTATTTATACAGCTACACACCTGACCAGGCATCTATCCAAACAAAAGGTCTTGAACCCAGCCCTTGCGTGCCTATCCAACCCAGACACCTGATTAATTATAGTGTGGCCGTTAAGGCAAAGAAAAACTAGCTGATGAAAAGTCAGCGAGTCTGCAGGCTTAACCTGCCCAAACAACATTATGCGTGTTAGCTTGTAAAATCCTCTGTCCCACCCCTTTACCCCCTCTCTGTGTCTTTCCTCTCACACGCCCCCACCTCTGCTCCGGGCCCATTCGTGCAGACGAGGTAAAACATCTCCTTCCCTGTGTCAGAGCCCCGCAGGTGGGCCGGCGTGCTCAGGTAGATAATATCACTGTTACTATAGACTGTGTTTGGGTTAGCTTGAAAACACTTTTCACGGCAGCAGCAAAACAAAGTGCTCTGCAGTGCGTGATAACAGCGAGAGCTGCTCCCTACAAATTAACCTGTGGAAACACTTTTGGCCTCGCACGAAACTCACAAATGGACTACCTGCTCCTCTGTTTTTTTAATATAAATGTTCCTCTTGGGTTATGGAATGAGCTTTAGGAGATTTCCCTTATACGTTATATTCTCCACTAAAGCAGCAATGATAATCCAAAACAGTGATATAAGCCTTTAATGTCCTAGTTGTTATGTTACAGGACTGAGCTGCCTTACGTCCAGATTGAAAGCATTGGACTGATTGGACAAGTCATTCTGTTTCTAATCTGCATACTGCTTGTGCTCTCGATTTTATAAATTGACTTTCTTTAAACAAAAGAGGCATGAATAGCTCGAATGTGCTCAGGGCCAGAAGCTGGAAAGGCTTCCATAAACAGATCACCCAGGTGGTCCATGTGTGAGAGAGGGAACGGAGCGCTGGTTGAGAGGCCTGCTGCTGCAATCACAACCCTGCATCTACTTATTTCAAGAACCCCGGCTGTGTCTTAGCAAAAGTCTTAACTTCTGCTGAAGCCATGAGGATCTGATTTATATTTACAGCTGTTTGGCACCAAAGACTGACTTACTTTACTTTTACATGATTTTTGCAGCAAACAAAATGTAGCAGGGAGATCTGCAGATTCCAGCTTTGACATGCATGCAGTTTAAAAAAATTGCCACAATTTGACTTGCAGTAGAAAAAGAGCTGGCAAAGTGTAATTACGATATAAGCCATGGTGTGTATCAAGGTTATGCACTGAATTAAAATTTCAATTCAATATTGGGTTTCTTTACAGGCTGATTTACTCAGATATCAGCCTTTTTTCGATGTGTGTTTCCACATAATTGCTGCCATAGCCTCATATCGGGGTTACTTAGGTAACATTTTAGACATGTATTAGTTTAACACCCTGATATGTTTACATGTTGTTTGTGGACTTCACAAGATCTTCTTTGTCAGAAATGTAAGATGTTACAAATTCCATTTCAGTTCAATTCAACGTATATATATATATATAAACCCAAACCTCAATAAAAGTCATCTCAGGGCACAATATACATTATAACAATACAACCATGTAGAATTTTACAGAAAAACCCAATAATCCCACTTGATTAGCATTAGGCAACAGTGGAGAAGAAAAACTCCCAGGCTCAGGTGGGCGGTCATCTGCCTTGACCGGTAGGTAAAGAGGTAGAGAGAGGGAAACAGAAAGGAAGAAGCACAACCACTGGAGAGAGAAGTTGCATGCAATAGTGGCGTATAGATGGATTTTTATGACAGTCTAAACAGCACAAATGACATGATTTGTGATGATTTGTGATTTTTTCCTTTCACATGTGGTTCTAAATTGGATAAGTACCTGATGTTTTCCAATATAACCTCAGTCAGGTCACATTTCATCTGACTCTGACATCACTGTTATGTGACAGACATCACAATTCTGTGAAAAAATGTTGCTCACTTTTTCCACATCCTTCTTCTTATTATCAAGTGTGTTGGCTTCTGCTGCACAGCAGCTTCAAAATGAACTTATAAAGGTTCACTTTAGTTCAGCTGCTTCTATGTTGACTTATAAACAACATAATATTATTTAAACAATAAGGTGAACAGCAACACAAAAATAAGTCATCTGAACCAGCTCTGACTATAAGCTTTATCAAAAAGGAAAGTTTTAAGCCTACTCTGAAAAGTAGAGAGGATTTCTGCCTCCCAAAACCAAACTTTATGTAATTTAGAATCTCTAATTATAATTTAGAGTTTATGTTGTCTGGGTGCACAGGATGATGTCACTATGGATCAAGGTTTACTGGATGGACTGGTAAAGGAACACACAAACAATACCTGACACCTGCTTTATTGAAACAGCATTTTACATAACTATACAGCTTTTGTTATTCACATTTTTTGCAAATCTGCAGAGGCTGTCGTCATGAACCCAAAAAATGTGTGAGTAAATAAGGTTTTAGAACTAAAAACATCAAGTCTGTGTAAACAAAAAATAAAAAATAAAAAATTGATTGATAGGCTTACTGCCAAGTAGGTTTTCACATACAAGGACTTTGTCTTGGTGAACTGAAGCGTAAAGTAGGTTGATTATCGTGGTCTTTCGTATTGTAGGTCAAGCATGTTTTGTGTGTTTTGAAATGATGCTGACTTAAGGCTCATATATTTCATCATCAAGTGTAACATTGCCTCTCAAAGTTTATCATACTGACCCAAGCTATTGTGAGGGATTTTTGTGCTCACAGATGGCTTATACACAGTGGACGTGACAAATCACCTGTTACAAGCAGCCTGGTCACTCATTCAACATGTCCAAACATATTTGCACTATTAGCTGCTGGCACATGTTTGTCTGAGAAAAGGATTAGCGTAAAGTATGAGGAAACTGAGACTGACAGAATGCGACTGTGAGGGTTACCCAGCTTGTGTTTCACACTGCTTCACAGTGCCAGGTAAAAGCAGTGAGTCATTGCTGAGAGTGTGCGTGTTAAGTTTAGGCTTG
>OMLM01015246.1:24444-61906 GCA_900302695.1 Helostoma temminkii | reverse complement strand
TGACGAAAACATTTTTCATTATTACATTTATTATTAATGTGGTAAAATGAAAACAGGTTTCTATAAAGTAATGCCAATTAAAAGAAATATGTGGTTGTGTCAAGTTTTGAAATTGCTTAGTTTAAAGTAAATTAATCTTAAACTTCTACAGCACAGAACAATAAATCTAAACATTTATACATGGAGGAAAATGACAGTCCTGCACCTTAAACTTAATATACCACAAGAAACTAGATAAGACAATTAAAATCTTTTCATGTGGCAGGAACACGCCGCCAAGTAAAAGAACAACTACACTCACTATGAGGCGTGTCATTGCCATAGTATGTATAAAGAATAGATGCCCAAATGTTATTACTAATTATATTTTATGCAAATAAAAGCAAAAACTATATTCACTGTGTCTGTGAGGAGACAGTAAAACTGAACAGAATCTGCATGTAAATTAAGAAGAAACACTTTCAAATCTGGTAATTAGCATTAGACAATGGTCACCGACAATGTAAAGAAAACACAAAATGGTTCTGTGTTGTTTGAACTTTCTTTCTATTGTCTGTTTTTCACTGTGTCTGAGGACATGGCTAACAGTAAAATCCTCAGGCGTATCCTCAGGAGTATCAGTTGACGTACTGTCGAACAAAGAATAGTAGCAGCAGCAGATTACATGAGTCCAGTCAATTCTTTTATTCTTTCCTTTGTTCTTTGCTGGTGATAAATGACATGTTGCATCACTGTGTAATAATCTCCTTTCAGATGCTCACAATATCCGGGTAGGTGGACGTTTATGTCTTTGTGTGTGATCTGTGACAATATAGCCTTGGCTCTTCACTCAGTGTGTGATCATGCAGGGTGATTCTTAAAACTTAAAACTAGTTGCCAAAAATAAACCCCAAATCACTTCGAATCTGGATGTATTTAATACATATAACAATTTTTTCAGTAGTGTCCAAATAACTGTGCTTCACTGCATTGACGCAGCAGTTTTATGCCATTTAAATGATTATTAGCACTGCAACAGGAGGAAGTCAGGGGGGATGAATAGGCCAACAAATGCTGTGACATTGAGATGGGAGACAGCTGTTCTTTTCCCGTTTCCTGACAATAGTCAGTCTCCAGCCCTTGTAGTTATTGTACACAAGCACAATAAGCAACTTTAACCACACAGTTGGCAGATCAGAAAAACATTTAAATGGAAATCATAAGTCATTCTAGTTGGTTTTGGAGGACTCTTTAAGACTTGCTCAGACTGCACAGTTGACTTTCACTGGTGGCGTGTTTGGATTCAAGAAGACTAATTCAGAGTTCATAATTCATAAAAAGTTCTATAAAATTTTTAAGATTAAAATAAGGCTTTTTCCAGTTTTTAAAACTGCTGTGACTTTTAAATAAGATTTATATTATAATAATCATCATCATGTTTTTACACTGTGAAATAATTCAACTGAGACATTATTTTGCCTTACACATAGCTGTTTATGTTAATTATAGCACTAATAGCATGTTTAAATATTTACTGTTTATTCTTATTTAGTGTATATATACTGCACATTACATCATAGACAATATTGAGTCTAAGAGGAAAAAATAACCCTTAGCAGTTGTAATGGCTGCATTTTGAACTGTAAACTAACGCAAGGCAAAGATCTGTTTCATATTTCACATGTTCAATTACAAGATGCATTTTTCATAACCTCTTGACTTTGGTTTTCCTTGGGTGTGGATGGAAATACAGAGAACAGTCCACCTAAAATGTAAACAGCAGTTTCTCATTTCTCTGCCTTAATTTCAATGTAAACCAAACCAGTCGCTTCCTCTGCTCACGCTCAAACCACCAAACTTGATGGTTTCTTGGTGTTCCTTGCCTCAGGCCACCCGTTTGGCACATCGTCCCACGCTGTACAGTCTGGAGGTTCCAGAGTAAAAGAGGAGACTCACAAAAAACACTGCAATGTGGTTTTTCCCATTTTGGTATGTCCGGTTTGCTTTTGTAAGCACGAAGTTCCTCTGTGTTGAGGATCACAGATTTTACACCCTTCATCCAGTTTTTTTACAGAAAAAAATGGCAGAAACTTCAGAGACAGCAACAGAGGAGGGAACCCTTTTCCAAAAAGTGCAATAGATGTATGTACAGAACAGGACAAAACAGATGTACAGAAAATGAGAATTACATTATTGATTGCAGACACATGAAGAATAAAATCAGGAAGGATCCAGTGAAACATTCTGGCTCTGCCAACATACAGAAATTGAGTCATATGACCCCCTTTTTAACCATGAAGGTCTGGGAGGTGGATAGACTACAAGACATGTAGTAGTGAAAAACACAAGCACACCACTGACATGACAGCATAACAAGATAAAATGGTTTTGGACTTATTTTAAACTGTGTGTATACTCCTAAAACAGCAGTCATACCACAAAGTGGCATTGGCTTGTCCATGACAAATATGTGGTGCCAAAAGCTTTTTGACAACAGTTATAGTATTTGAGGAGATAGTTGTTGAAATGCCACAGCTGACAAGATAATAATTAAATTGCATGCTGGCCCAACTGGAATAGTAAGACATGACAATGAGCTCATATGATTTATTGCATATTTTTGTACCGTTTACTCCTGTCTCATAATGGCTTCCTCCTACTCTACAAGAACAAGACGGTCTCCCAGTAATAACATTTCTATACAACTAAACTGCAAGACAAATACATTATTGTGGAGAACATAATTGCAACCGATTACTATTTACAATGTAGTGATAATAAGTTCACAGACAGCAGATTTTTATTATAATTTAATAATAATTTAATATTGTAATTTAATTTTTTTCTGCCTAAATATCCAATCTTGCAGTACAGTTTTCAGTTTTGTGACTATAGAGTTTTTAAAGTGTTTTAAGGTTGGGTTCTGAAACTCACATGACTTGGTTAAAGGATTACACCCCTTTTGGGAGTTAAAACACAGGTTCCTGACATCTGAGAATGTGTCTTTAAATTTTCCAGCAGACAAACTGTATATCCTTGTTTCTGCACTGGCTGAAATTTCATGCTCAGAGTATGCTGTTCGGGTAAACTGGTACAAAATGCCAATAATACCAAAAACACGGTGCATGGATGTAGTGTTGACCCTCACTGTTGATTTAGAATTTAGATTTAGAAACTAGCGAAAATTTCTCCTGCTCCCACAAACCAGTGTGACTCAGAACAGTGTGCATGCTCTGAGTGACATTGGTTTGTGGCAGCAGGTTTCTGCTAAGCCAGTAAAAACAAGGCAAAATAGTTTAAAATGGTAACACCTCAACTTTGAAGTAGACCCATGTTTAGTTCACAAACAGTCAGAATCAGTCCATCGTTGAGCTCCAGTCTTGAAGAACAGTCCTCTCTGGTATAGTAAAGTGACATTGTGTGTTTGCTGAGTGTCCTCCTCTGTTAGGATGAGTCCACAAAAAATCCACAGATTCTTCCGATCCTAAGAGAATAGGAACAGTTGGATGTGTGGCAGACTATTGAAACAGGAAAATGTAAAACAAAGCAGGAAGTCCACTGCTAACCCACTTGGTGTATGTCTACACAGGCCAAGACCCATATAAATGTATAAAAATGACTCAAAAGTGGATTTAGCATAATATGGGACCTTTAAGGTTGAAGAAAAGTAAAGTCATGATAAAGAAAAGTTTACTTCACACTCAATGTCTTCAATAAACATGACCACAATCTTTCTTCAGCCTTTTCATGTCTAAACTCACCCAGTTAGTCAGTCCTGCACATTATGCTCCCGCCATCCACCCCACCCACCTCTTTGTGACTTGCTTTCCATTAATAATTATAGCGCTGCAGTCATTCAAGAATTATATTGGGCCACAACATAATTATTAAGGGATTATGTGTGCAACAAAAATGTAAACACATTTGCAATTTGGTTGAATAGGAATGTACGCCATAGGTACCATCGCTGTGTACCCTACACCCAACACTGTATGAAAATTAAAACTGCAACTTTTGTTGCAAATGTAGTCATGCAATAATTATGTCGTGATGCAATTTGTTTGTTTAATAACTGAAGCACTTCATTCAATAAGGGAAAGTGAGTTGTGAGAAAGTGGCTGGGTTAAGACAACGCAAGAAAAGCCCTTTGATTATGATTAGAGAAAGACTGTTTACATTTTTATATGGATGTGTGTAAAGTGACAGTTCAATTTCCTGTATTAACAGGTCTCTCAAACTTTCCTTGATAGATGGATAAAATATTGGCTCAATTTTATTTATAGAGCTCTTTTCATACACAGTGGCAATTCAAAATGCTTCACATCTGCACACCAAATCAACTAAAATTAAGACAAAATGTCAAATGTGGACTTTGACTCAGTTGGCTTTCCAAACCCCTCCAGACAGACACCCTCTTTAGATCCTTGAATCAGATGAGTAAAAAATAGCCCCTCAAAAAAACAAACAAACAAACTTAAACAGGAAAAAATGGAGGAAGCGACAGAGGAGGTATCCCTCTTGTTGATAATATTGTAAATGACTATTGAAGCTGGAAACATCTGTTTTTTAAAGGATTATTTCTATAAACATACAGAGGTCTATTGCACAAACAGTACTGCCTTTTCAATAGCACGTTATGTTTGCTAATGCAAGTCAAATCATGGTAACTCAGCTGAAGACATAATTCTGTTATAACAAATATGGTTATTCCTGTGTGTATCCAAACTTTTAACTGGTAGCATGCATTTTCATACACAAACAGATCAATAATAAGTTTTCTTTTAAATATGGAAACAGTTCTTGCTGATTTCAAGCCATCAGGTAGTTTATTCCAGGGAGCAGGACCAAGGTAACTAAAGACGCCTTCTTCTTCTGAGGATCTGCATCTTATCCTGGGTAGAGTCAGAAGATAACTACCTGAGGGGTCTGGCTGGACTATAGTCAGTGAGCAGGTCAATGATATACCAAGGAACCAACCCACTGAGTGCTTTATAGACCAACAGTAGGATCCTGAAGTCAATTCTCTGTCACACTAAGAGGCACTGAAGAGATTTAAGAACTAGAGTAATATGCTTATAACAACTGTGAAAGGTCCATTCGGTAGCACTGCAGTGATCTTACAGACTGTGTCTCTCTTTATTGCATTGAGGTAATTTCAGTAAAAGTAAACATTCATTAGCTTAAAATTCAGTAGCACCAACTTAAATATAATCTACTCAGTTTCAGTTACCAATGTTTGCAGTAAACAAAATATCACAAAAAAACACAGTGGCGATGATGCTTCAAGGCTATGAAAACCCCCTGACAGCTAGCGAATCGACCGTGTATTTGCAGAGTGATGCAGACACCAGAAAACTTGCTTATTCTTAGACTCAATGTGTAGATTCAATGTAGAAGCATAAATCAAACTTAAAAAGGCAATTCAAAGTGAGCTAAACTAAGACTGACTCACTAAGTTCACCAAACAGAACACTGGTGTGGTTCAATTTTACTTTCTTAAGTGGATCTGCTGACAATAGCTAGTTACATAAACTGTTGCCCTTTTAAATCTCGTGTGTCCAGGCCTTTTCTCAGAAACCCACAGCACCCACTGCGCTCTCACTTCTCACCTTTGACGTATGCCTAGATTTCTATACTCAGCTCCACATAATAGGCAGTAAATGCCCAAGGCATTTACTGGATATGCAACACTGATTGACATGACCCACTTTACATGGCAGCACAAAGACTAGGATGTGGCCTTCTAGCTATACTACCATATCACGGTTTATAATATAACACACTTTCTGAGAGTGTGGATTGAAACCATAACATTTACAATATATCCTCCTCTTTGTTACCAGAATCCTTTATTGCTGCTTCATTTCAGGAGCAGATACATTGCAGACAATCTTTAACAATCTTCATAATTCATTAACAGCTACTATCATTTCTATTTGCACAGATAACAAGATCAATAAACAATGAGAATTCATGCTCTTGTAAAAATGATAAAATCAACACTGATCACTCCTGTGACATTCGGCCATATTTGATCACCGCGCTCTAAAACAAACTGTTCCTGAATTACACAGCTATAAAGCAATTGGCTAGTGATAGCACGAGCCGTTTTATCAGCTGATTGAGCAATTCTTTCCTTCATTGTATGTTTTGCCACTGTCTTGGCCTGAGCCTGCGGGTGATCTGTGTCTTTGTCGATGCTGATAGGGACGTAAGGAGGCCAAAAGTCCCCAATCTGCTTATAAACCAATCCATACTGGAAGCCAGGTGGCAGAGGACTGTCACTGTAAAACCATAGCACACTCGCACACAGCTACTGGGTCTGATAAGCCCACAGTGAAGCTGCTATTGATTTATGTTGAGGTTTACTGGCGGCGATATAGTAATTCTGAGTAAAATGCAGCTGAATTTTATTTTCTTCAGTTGACTTGTCAAAAGCAGTATATAAAATTTGACGGAATGTTCTTTAATGTCACTGCAGATAACATAGTTATTATGTTTTTATGGTCAGAGATGTCAAAGAAATAATTTATAAAAATGTCTTGCAGTAAAATAGCGTTGTATAGACTGTGGTCACGAAATGTGTCAACATTATCAATTATGTATGATTAATGACTGTCTGTAAAGAAATTAGCTTGTCGCCACACATGACAAAGTTCACAACTTTATCAAAATATGTGATATTACTTTACAACAACAGCTTGTAGTCTGTGCAGCTAAAAGTCCAATTAAACACAAAAAGCCAGGTCAGGTCTTTGGCCAGAGTTTTTGAAGTATTCTCAGATAAATTAGCAAATGTAAATATTGCAGTTTTTGTTCTGTTTTTGAGTTATGTTGTAGTTTCCTTTTTATTGTGATCTCATGATGCATGCAGTGGGTTTTGTTGCAACAGATTAAGTGACTGTGGTTCAGTATAATTAAATACATGCCTTTTCTGTGTTTTACACAGGGTCATTCAGTATTTAGGGAGGACATTTTAATGAAGATGGGATCTGTTCCAGCAATAAGAAATGAGGGAGACATAATAAAACCAGTACAATTACATTTAATTTTAACTGTTGGGTAAAAGACACATTTCTTTTTATGCAATCAGCACAAACTTTTAAACACAGATTAGGTGTTTGATGGGCAAACGTTAAACTAATGTACACAGTTTGGTCTATCTGACGATAGCAGGTGAAAATGGACATGACATATTGACTCATTTTGTTAACAGTAAAACTTGGCTAATGATTAAATTGAGGCAACTTAAACAACCTCACTTGATCAGGGTGTGGTTAAGCTCCAATACAAATCATTGAGCATGACTCAACTTGAGTATAGATTATTAACATATGATTTATTAATCAAAGTGATGTTTTATCAATATTCAAACTACTGCCATTTATTAATAACAGGATATGTAACTTTCTTTGGCGCTGCTTGTTTTTATGTAATGCTGCATCGGTGAGAATGTTAAGGACAAGGTTTGATGTCCCCGGCGTTATCGCTTTAGCAACTCGGATACTGTTCTGTATTTTGAAAAACTCACTAAAATATAGTTACTATTCAAGGTAAAAAAATGTAAACAAACAACTTAAGCAACAGCGAGCTTGCAAAATTCATTCACAACCTCAGGTTCCAGAGATTAGCAGTAAGACAAACATTTGGAGGATGATTCACAGCGGCTGAGCTCTGTGGATCCTGGTGTAACCCCAGCACCTGCTTAAAAACTTTAGGTGTGTCATGTCGAGTTTTCTGTTACACTGGTAAAGTAGCTGACTATAAATAACTGTTACGTGCAGTTATATGACCTTATTTCACAACACCAGCTTTTTGCCTGTTTTTTAACAACATAACCTACTGTAGTTCCAGTTTTGGTCAATAGGATGCAAAAATGTCCCTGGTCCAGTAGTGGGACTTTCTTATGACCTATAAGTGAGTGTAGAGTAAGTTTTCCTTTAAAAGAAATTTAATTTAACTGTTAGTGAAAACCGTGACACAAACATGGTCACCTTTAATTCTTTTCTTGGACTCTTTCATCCTTATTTGATTTAATTCTTGGGACTTTGTTATTTCTAGAATACATTTTTGAAAAGTGAATGCACATTAGTTAAGCAAATGTTTTTTCTACACTTAAGTGTAAAATTAAGCTTAGATTACTTGTAGTTCACTCGTTGTTTCTGCATTACACAGAAAGTGTGGCACGGGGTACTGTATGTTAGCAGAGCAAAACAACAGCTTTGGTTCTGGGTGTGTCTACACATATTGCTTGTATTAAGTCCTATACAAGGTGTAGAGGTCATCTGCGTTTTGGAAGCACTCAGATAATAAATGTATAATATAGAATTGATGCCTGAAAATATGCTTCAGGTGGCATTTATGCAGGAATATGAGTGATTTGTCCTGACACATGACATGTGTGTCATGTGGATTGACTAAAAAAGAACAGTCAAAGTCTGAATTTGAAAAACGTCTCTGTTTTACTTATACAGCGCCAAATTACAACAGAGCCATCTCAAGACACTTCACATTCTAAGGTCAAATACCTTCCAGTTATTTGGAAAGAAACCCAACAAATCCCCCACGAGCAGGCACTGGGCAAAAGTAGAGAGGAGAAACTCCCTTTTAAACCTCTGGCAGAACTGGGCTCACTGTGGACAGCCATCTGTCTCAACCAGATGTTGTGATTGAAAAGCGTGGAGATAAAAGAAGAGGCAACGAGAGAAGAGAACAGCAGAACATTAACTATGATCAACAGAAACATAATCATGAAAGTGCAGCAGCTTCTTCATGCGACCAAGAACATGTCACACAGTGCAGCAGTTAGTCCCACTGACCATTTTTTGAACAACAGTTCAGTGGTTAAGTCCATTTTTTTTCATTTGAGACAACTGGCCAAACTGAAACCAATTCTCTCACGCCTTCACTTTGAGATTTTAATCCATGCTTTCAGACATGAACTGGAACATGAACATATCTGAGTTGCACGTGAGAACACAGACTCCTGTGAAAGACCGTGGACTCCTGTGTTTTGCACACATCTATGCAGATTTATGCCCTTTTATGGACACTGGTGGGACTTTTCCCTAAATAAGAACAACTAGAACGCACTTTGTACTTAAGAATACTTTGAATCCGGGCAGATAAGAATGAAGTTATGAGCAAAAGCAGTGGTTTAAGAAAAAGTCATGAATCTGACTTTTCTTTAGAACTCATTTAACAAAACACTTAAAGATATTGGTTATATGTACTTATATATGTCTGTTTCCATGAAGAGACAGTAATAACAACAGCAGGTAAGTTCATTCAAGGCAGCTAAGCTATGTTGCACAGCGTGCCGTCTAGCGTTCATCTGAAATGAGAACTCACGCTTGGGCCTGCTCTTTTTATAGCTTTTGCTAGGCGGGTTTGTGGGCTGTGGCAACAACAAAATCACAGTCTCACTGTAATAACAACAGAAGGCCTGTATTTAACCCAGAATTATGAACTAGACAAGTGTAGAGACAACATGTTTGGCTGAATGGAGAACAGCTCACATCCTCTCCACAGCCTACTGGTCAAACAGCGAAGCAGTTTTAGACATGACATTTAGTTTTAGACTTCTTCTTCAGCTCCACTGTGACAAGGAAAGGTACAGGAAGTCATTTGTGCCAACACCTATCAGCCTGTACAATGATCTATCTATCTATCTATCTATCTATCTATCTATCTATCTATCTATCTATCTATCTATCTATCTATCTATCTAGTTCTCTACAATAACAATTAATTAAACTTTTAACAATACACTAGAAGAAGTTGGATTACTACAAATAATGCAGTCATCAAACAGGAAAAAATGGAGCACTTTTGTGGTTATATAAATAAGGGTTGTATTAATGGGTGTTGTGCTGGGTGCTCTGAGTTCTTTGACCTCTGGTCAAACTGTTTTGATTCTGCTCATAACAATGAGTCAGTCAGGTGCTTTAGTCACTAAGTTGACTAACACAAGCATTTAAAATTTTTGTCTATCCATGCTGTTGTCTGGGAGGTGGATTAATAAAGATGGGATACTCCCAAGTTTCACAATGTCTGGCTACATTATAAATGTGAAAATCTCAGCAGAAGAAGAAAAACACATTGTTACCATCCAGATGTAGCCAAGCTTTATGAGTCACCAAAGTTTTTCTGAGCCTCAGGAGCTCGGCACAAACATGGGCGGTTGATTAATTGGTTGGAGTGTGGAGTGGTTGCACATAATCATATAATCATAATGCACACTGCAGTTTGTCACAGGCAGTGCAAGGCTGCAGTTTGACTGAAGCTACTGTAAGATTTGGCTTAAACAGTTTGGAGTAAAACACACTCAAAACACACAATGCAGATAGTTTGTTTTTATTTTGCCACTGTGAACAACTCACACTCTCTCACTGAAGTGCACTGTTTTGAAATCTTATTAATTTCCAACTACCAATGTGAGGATAAAAAAGCTTTTCAAGCTTTGACAACACATGATATATTTGATGGTATGTAGCAAAAAAAGCTGCAACTTAGTATCAACAAGGCACTTATAATATTTTGTGTATGTTTGAAGTATACACAACTGCAAATAGTTGTCGTTTCGCTGTAGGAGCACACTCAGTCATTGTAGTAAAGGATGAAAGTTTAATGATCCCCGTGGGGAAATTGGGAGATTCATATTGTAAATATGAAAGGCTGTTTTTCCGAGTTTATGAGTGTGCACAACAAAGAGCAAGTTCCCAGCCTTTGTCATTTTAATATGGCTCTGCGGTGTGTCTGGGTTTGGAGTTTGAGAACTCACTCCTTGTCACCGCTGTTGTCTGTTTCCCCTCTCGCTGCTCCATCACCGCTGACTTCTGTTTATGCAGAGGCAGCAGCTCTGCTTCATCTGCCCCTCACAAAGGAGAGCAGCTCATGGCATTCTCTATGTTAATGGAGCTCTCTTTGTGTGTGTGTGTGCTGCACATGTCGATAACTCCCAGCCTTAATCCAAGCCTGTGTCTTGAGAGAGGAACTTTCCTGGTGGCGTGCATGCAGGGATTAGCCACAAGGGTCGCTGTAACGGTGTCTAATCCGCAGCAGGTCTGTTCTTTAGCGACTCGCTGGTTTGAATTAAATCACAATGCAGATGCTAGACATCCCTTTTCTGCATATGTGTAGCATTATTAGCTCTTACAATAAGAGGCATGTTTTTGAGTGGAGTGTCATGAATTCCCAAAAACTGGCAGCTGTTTGTAGCTACGTAAGTAGCTGTTCAGGTGCTTTCTGGACTGCCGAGAGCGAGATATCAAATAAGAAGGCTGTTTATCTGCGCAAACAATCCTTTCGTGACTGGATTGAGTGATACAAGGCATTAACACATTCACGTTCTACTGCTAACAACAGCTAAGGTCAGATAGGCCTGAATAATGAGTGCAGATACACTTCATATAAGCTGTGGGTGTTAACTCTAGTCTTTGTTTACCCTCAGACGCACTCAAACACAAGCTTGTTAAGTGGAGGTACATGTTGGTTTTGGAGCTGTGATGTTCCCTCCTTCTTGACTGATCGACGCGGGACTATAAGTTTACAGCTTCTCTGTCCTACAGGTGAACCATGACAGTTGTTCTTGTATGTGGGTGTTTTACATAGTAGAAATATTAGGTGTGTCACAGAGCATCTGAAGTGTGAAAACCTCAGACTGACAGACAGAGAAAGACAGTATGAGAGAACATGTAGTCCCAGCCTTATTTAGATGGGTAGTTCAGCAGGTTTCACCCTTTACCCTCAGGCACAGAGTTTGAAGATAGAAGTCAGGGGAGCAGAAAAGGGAAGGACAGAGACAGGGCAGTATTCTGCATATTATTTTTGTTTTGACTTTTTGTCTGTGAACTTAGTCACTGGTAGAAGGAGTCATTAGGTTTGTTGTCAAGTAGCATTACTGTGGAAGTATACTCCCCTGGTGGTGGTACAATTTCAAAGTACCTGTACTGGACTTTTCTCAAATATTTCTATTTTATGCTAATAAATACTTGTATTTTTGTTCAATTTTAGTAATTATTTCAATTCTTTTGGTGCTTTACAGATTTCAGAAACAAAACATTCAGTCACTTTATAAATTGTGCATATTTGATGCATATTTATAGATTCAACTACCCAAAGTCAACTACTCAAAATACAAACATTTGGATGCACATAGAAATAGCAAATTTTTTAAAAGAAAAGCAGATTTTATAACATCTGTGTATACATTTTTAATATTGTAAATGACTATTGTAGCTGGTTTTTAAATGATTTTTTTTTCTATAAACAGACAGAGGCCAATAATTAGCAAACATTAATACTGTTTTCCAATTATGTTTTCTAATGTAAGTTTATTAATTCAAAAGGAGAACTGCTCATTAAGATGAGGATGTAGATCTTTTTTAATGTGTCCCAACTTTTGACAGGTATTGTAAAAAATTTTTTGCATCACACTGTGAGAAAGGTTCAAACATGGTCCTGTCAAGGTCTAGTGAACAGGCATACCTGAACAAAATTCTGACAGTGTCAGAAATGTATGATGCAACTACCTGTGTTTATCAACCAGACAGTTGGAATGCCACATAAAATGACAGGATTCAGTAGGTGTTATCATTGTATAGTCTACATTAGGAATGTGAAGATTAACAGATTAATGTCAATACACAAACACGATACGATACAAGTACACAATCCAAGTGCAGTTTTGGAAGGAAATAAAAATTAATTGGATTTGCACCAATGCAGTCCAATATATTTTTGATTCCTCATTAATTAGACCTACTTTACTTTGAAGCAAGCTGGTGTTTTATACTATTGTATGCAAACCGCACATTGCTCTGCACTGCTCTGGTCAGTTAACTGCTTCAAAACTGTTAACTTCATTTTTGATTTTTGATTTCCTTTTTTTTTTTTATTTAATTCTGTGAGACAGCCACATTAAAGGTGTACTGTACTGTAAACAGTAAACAGACAGAAACACTTGTACAGAAGTTGTGAAAAAAAGACTTTGTTAAAGGTGTTAATTTTATTTGATTGGTTGGTAAATAATCCTTTGCATCATATAGTCACATCATATTGCATTTAATTGCACCGTGCTGAATCAGATTGTGTTGAATTGCATTGTATTGTGGTTGGTGTGTGATCTTATCATATTACATTGGAACAGAAGTACCTGCATGTGTAGATACAAACTGTATTAGCCTCGCACTGGAGACGCACATGTACACCAGAGAAGTACATGAAAAATTAAAATGTTTACTAGATCCAAACATATGAGACTGCTGAAATCTCGTCATTTATAGGTGACTTCATTTAATTTCAATTCAGTGTGTTTATTTAGCGCCAATTCATAAAAAAAGTCATCTCAAGGCACTTTACATTTTAGGGTTTAAGACCTTGCTTAACCTCACATAATGACTAAATAATATAGAAAAGCCAACAAATCCCCCCAAGCAGCAGTGGTGAGGATTCCCATTAACAAAAGAAACCTCCATCAGAACCAGGCTCAAGGAGGGTAGCTATCCTCCTCAACCGGCTGAGGTGAGTAGGAGAGGTTCACAGTTCACAAAGGCTTACGGTGACATTTTAAGTTGGGGACTTCTCCTTGAAATGCAGTATATTTGCATTTGAAATAGGAATTAATCTGTGTTCCTATCAAACTTGTAATATTTAGTATGTATAGTGTGGTAAGTTGTTTAATGCTAAATGTGGCATCTTAAGTATACATTTTACTGAAGTGATCAGATAAATCTAATTGAATAAAAAGCCACTGACATATGTTATTCAGAAAAACCAGGTCTGAGTGTAAATACTATAGTAGTTTCATAAAATCTCAAATCTCAAATCTGGCTTTACTTGAGTAGAGCAGCCATTTAATCTTGTCAAAAGATCTCTCTGTCTTTCTCTCTCACTTTCACTTTTTGATGGAGATTGAAAATTGAACCTAAGGTAAACAGAGAAGCAGAAAAGCTGGAGGGCAGGGATGGAGTACCAAACGAGCAGAGAGAGATTTTCGACACCTCCATAGCAGCTGGCTCTGCCAGTCACGCCATTCTGCGTGGGTTCATTGACAAGCATTACTTCACCTGCCCTGTGGTTACCCAGCCTGAGACCAAATACACAAACACATATTCAGCCTTTACCATATAAAACAGCCACAGTGCTAAACAGGTTCACATTGCAAGAGACTCACTGAGAATTAAGGACCCAGAAGACTGTTTTTATAAAAACCTTTTGTAATGTTAACCCTTTGCTAAATGCTCCACAGTGTGTCCTCTTGTCAGACAGCCATCAGTAAGATGGTGCGCAATCACTGTAGTAAACAGAAAAACAGAACATTTAAGTAAATATCAGTAAATTGAGATATCATATTGTGTACAACTGTATCGATTTTCAAAAAAAAAAATCGGCTTTTAAGTAATAATTAAACGCAAACTTAATGGTGAACTGATGCTCTTCGTGGAGTGTTCTTTATACAATGACATTTTTCGTAACCCAGTGAATCGTAAACACCTCATCATGATCTGTTCTGGCAGCAAACAAGCACAGATGCCAACTGGCAGCTTGTCACTTTCATAAACAGTGAAATTTGTGCTGATTTAAGTTGAGATCCTGGATGGAGATGCACAGACATCACGGACTTTAGGTTTCCCTGATGTCAGCCATAAATATGACTTACATAAAAACATCTTTTTTGAATCTTTATGAGAACAACTGACAACTGGCCCTTAAACACTGAAATCTTTATACTACAAACAGTTTAACAATTTTTCTGCCAACTGTCAGCACCGACTGAGCCACACACGGCCGTGCCAGTTCCAGTCAGTCTGCAAAAACCACATGATTTTCATAATCAGCTGTGCAGCTGTGATGTGACAGGTGATATAGCATTATCATTACCTGTGCGTTTAGTCTTGTAACCTTGGTGACAAACACATCATGGAAGAACCTTGAGCAGTCGTCCACCAATTGTAGGGTCAGTGGTTCAATTCCTGACTAGTCCTGTTATATGATGGCTTGTGCTTGGGCAAGACACCAAACCCCTTGTTGCCCTGATGGGCCAGGTACGTTGCGTGGCTGCTCTGCCATCAGTGTGTGTGTGTAAATAGGTGAATATGAACCAGCAAAAAAAGCACCAATACATTAGAAGAGCGTTATATAAGTTAAGACCATGTGCCTGTTTTAAGCTTAAGTATGAGCAAACTTTTTACTAAACTTAAATAAGTTGAGAAGGAAAGAAAAAAGTAGAATCATCATTTAAATTAAAGTAAAGAACACATAACAGGAGCAATTTGGGCATCATTGTCTTGCCTAGGAAAACTTAAATCCCCTACCTCCTGAGCCACAGGCTGCACCCAGTTTGTCCAGGTAAGTTGAAGGCCATGTTGCTTCTTCACTCCACACTCTATTTCCATGCAGACCAGTGGTGTTGCCTGTGTAAACGTTTTTGTGGTAAATCTCATTTTTATTCCTATTTTGGTAAAATATCTAATATTTAGCTCTCACTAACATTACAGCTGCTTTAGTACTTGTTAGTATCATTAAGAGTAGGGTTATTTTCCATGTCCTCTACTTAATTAATTAAATTAAGATGTAAGCTTATAAACACACATGATTAACATATTAATTGACCGATTGATTAAATGTGATTAAATACGATATGTACACCCACACATTGTATAACATTTCCTTTTTTAGCTGCATGATGCCTATTGGGTTTTGCCAGAAAGCATTAAAAATAGAAACATTTATTTCACAGGTGGAAGCCCCAGGGCATGTGGCGGTTACACAATAAACAGACTTTCAGGGACATTGCTAACAATAACAGGCTCCGGGAACCTGACAGTCACACAATCCAGCTTCTGAGGTGTTGCTACGTGTCAAATTGCATTTGAGATTATATAAATTATCCCCGTAACATGAAAAAACAAAACATCCAAGCTGGGGTCATGTCATCCATATTGTTGTATCACTGACTAGCTGAGTTACGTAAATGAGCATCACCCAACTCAAATAGACTCCTTGGGGAAGCAGTAAGGCGTCATCAGAGTGGTCATTCGGTATCATTTGGTATCATGTTCACATTATCACAATACACACTGCACTGTGTGGTTTAGGTGTTGTATGTCATATTTTAGATCGGAGTATTAACAGCACAAACTATGTACACAATATATAATAACAATAGTATTGACTCCAGGCCATTTTTTATGCATGGGAACGCGCATTTTAACACTTAATGTGCATTGAATGACTTCCAGCTTATCTGAATTGAAATTAGTGTGTTTCTTCTTGAATTTGTGACCTTTCAGCTGTTTGAGTGGCATACTGTACCAACATGATCTAAATGATGCAGTGGATCTATATATAATCCTGCAGTTTCATTATCACATATACACTCAAACAATACAACAAAATAAAATTGCATTAATTACATTTTATTAATTGAAGTCAAAGTTTGGGACCTGTGAAACTGACTTATACTAGTTGAAATAAAATATTTAGCCTTTTGTTTTTGGATCCACCAGTCATTTTGACTGATGAGCTACTGCCTTTGCAATTTACAGGTAAACAATTGTCTGTGTAATGACTACATGTAAGCACAACCGTAATATCTTTCTCTATACCAACCCACAAAGGCATCCTCTAGGTATGTGCAGTATATCTTCAAAGAAACCAGTAGTGGTTTTGCTGTTTGTACAATAGCAAGTGCTACATATCCAAGTGATCAGCAATATCGAGAATATCCAAAATAAAAATTAACAGCAGCAAACCTGGGAAGACAAACAGAAACAGCTAAAGTTGTTGCCACAAAGCAATATAAAACATGCAACTGCAGCAATTAAATGCTTTAACTAAGTGAGTGATGGTTTATTCAACATACCAAAATGACACTTCAATAAATATTTGTTTATTTGTTTGTTTGTACATATTTCAATTTTTTTCTGCAGAAAACAAACTATTGCCATCACACTGTTTTAGTACAGTGCAGGACCTGCAGTACTGTTACTTGGCTTAGCCCAAGCTTCAAGTTCAATTTTTTAAAGAACAAATAAACAAAGTGGCAGAATGACACAGTGTGTCAACATCATTGGTCTTCTTGGTTTCAAAAGCTTAATGCTTAATCACTTGCATGATAATATATATGCAGTATGATATCCTGTGTCCTTAACTACTCTTTCTGTGTGCGTACACAACCAGCATCACTCAGGAAGTTGGACATGTCTTCAGCAGAAATCTTTTATAATTGGTGTGTAGCCTCAGGGTTGGGTGGTGTACGCTATGAAAGACATTAAGCTGTTTCTGTGTAGATTATCCCCACCTAAATGGAAATGTGTATACAAGTGTCATTATCTGATAAGTCACACAGAATGCAAACCTATCCTCTGTTGATGCAGATACAATGATACAGTTATGTACAGTAAATACTGTAGCCAGAATGGGTCACTTTTCAGAAAACACTATAGCTGTAACACTGTAATGTATATTTGACACCTACTGGAGCTGCAGTGTATTTCTGGCATTTCCTATTCGCTTTTGTGTATGTAAGCTCTACTTTGTGACTAATGTATTTATATAAAACAGACTTGTATGTTTACTTTCTTAGAAGCTTCTAAATGTGGTTTAGAATGTTTTTCAAAATCTATCACTTCAAAACAAAATAAATTATTATTGCCTATTTTTTCTTAAAAATACTTATACATATGTATTTAAAATTCCTTCAACCAGTTATGTATGTATATGTATCCTGTTCAGCCCGTTCCAGCACATATTGGGTGAGCAGCAGGATTGATACTGAACAGGTAACCACATTTTATAAAGCCTACATACACATGGTATATTAGCTTGTTAGATATACAGTTTATTATGACAGCAAACACTTTGACTAGATTGACTAATTCTGATAGAGATATTTTAGGATAAGGTCAATACTGTAGTATGCAAAGTGGTGTCCATCTAACAAAACAATATATAGATTAATTTTACATAGCATTTACATATAGTAAAACCTAATTCATTACATTTCAGAAAATAAGCTAGTGTATATTCATGACATAATCATAGTATTCCAGAGTTTTTTAAAATGTCATTATAACCTAATAAATGCTCCCAGTTATAATTTATTGACATTACAGCAGTAAACTGTAATTTATTCAGAATGTTTTTTTTTTTCTAAGCACTGTATCATCATCTGTCAACATGTGATGATTACTGCTTTTTAAATCGAAATGGTTTTGTTTTTAGTAAGTTTACAAAAGCAAACACAAAAGGAAAGTCAATTGAAACTGAAAGGCCACCACTTACAGAAGAATTCGATTCAACGTGTTTCTCTGCAACGTGATTTCAGACTACAGGAGTCTGTGACTATAAACTGAGGTGTTCAAACGCCTGGGGTTTCGCCAAGTAGTGGGGAATTCGGTGGAACTGTACCTGTGGCAAACGGCATTTGGAGCCATTAGCGCAGGGTGTGTTTGCTGTCCAATTTTATGCTTTGTGTGAATGACTAAGCGTTCACATTAGCTTAAATGAGATGACAGTTTTATGGTTGGTTAACTAAGATTAAAATATGGTGGCCAACAGTTCCAGGGATCACTTTTTTGTGTGCTGTCATGAATAAGAACAAAGTTCGTAATATGACAAAGAGTATCATAGAGTCGCCTACTTAAAACACGCAAGTACTGTATTTTGGCAATGATTTATTTTGAGATTATTCATGTTTCCACCTATCTTTTACAGCACAATGCAGAAAATAGGCTATATGTGACCATAGTGTGAGAGAACAATGGCAGAAACTTTGGGGCAGTGTTGTTTCTTGTTTCTAGGTGTGAACATGCCAGTCAGAGCTGTTTAAACTAGATAAATCAAGCCCATTACCAACTCAGGTGTGTAACTATTCAAAATCAAGTCTTTTGAGTCAACATGTGTAACACCTGTGCTGATAAGTAGTTCAGAAGTTTACCTTCTAAACTCTTCAGACAAAGGCTCAGAGATGAAAATGGTATTCTTATCAGCCTGTGAATGACAGACATATTATTCCCGATACCGTCTTTTCTTTTGTTGTGTTATTTTAATACAGTTTTATTATTTCTTTGTTCTTGGTTGCACATTTAAAAGCTTTTTACAATGTTTTCTGAGACTGTCCTCCTGTTTTAGAAAGTAACTGCCACAACAAACTATGAAAATGTACAACTTACCTTTGGCAGCTGAAGTGAGCATTATACAGCCACCAACAAATTATGCTGTCAAAGTTTGCAAGCAGGAGGTTGGGGTGGCTGGGTGGCACAACAAAACACAGGACTTTCACACAGGAGACTGGAGTTCAAGTCCACCATAAAACAACTTTCTACTGATGATATTGTTACCAGTCACATGACGTGACTGAATGTTTGTCACGCAATGAACGAAGCAATTTCTAAGGCCAAAAGGCAGCATTTTTACAAAACTTAGCCATGGTTATGTAGTGCCTAAATCTAATCCATTTTTGTGACTAATTCCAACTAAATCACATTGTTTGCACAGTTGTTGTACAGTGTTTTTGACTGTTGGGCAAAAATAAGTCTTACCATCCGCAACCAACCAAAGTACGAGATGACACCACCATTTTTGGGTCCCAATGTCAAAAGAGGTGCAATTTTAACAAACGTTTGCACGCTCTTAGAGCATGCAGCCACTCTAGTCATATACCATTTCAACAGGTGTTGCAGTAGCTTGTTGCTTCTCTTGATGATGCATACAGTGTCTTTCAAAAGTATTTATACCTCTTTAACTTTTTATTTTATGTGCTAGACCAACACAAAGTATTGCATAATTGTGGAAAGGAAGGAAAATAATATGTGGTGTTCAAGATATTTCAGAAATAAAAATTCCGAAAACTGTGCCGTGCATATGTATTCAACCCCCTTTATTCTGATATCAGAAATCACCTAACTAGTAAATAGAGTCCACATGTGTGTTCTGCTTCCACATAAATTGACAGGCCAGGCAAGTAGAGCATTAATCAGAGGAGAAACCTGTTAGAGGCTGCAAAAGACTGAGCCAGAGGTTCACCTTCCAGCAGGACAACGACCCTAAACATACAGCCAGAGCTACAGTGGAGTGGTTTAGATCAAAGCATATTCATGTGTTAGAATGGCCCAGTCAAAGTCCAGACCTAAATCCTATTGAGAATCTGTGGCAAGACTTGAATATTGCTGTTTACAGACTTTCTCCTTCCAATCTGACTGAACTTGAGTTATTTTACAAAGAACAATGGGCAAAAATGTGCAGTCTCCAAAAAGCTGCAAAACCCAAAAGACTTGCAGCTGTAATTGCAGCGAAAGGTGGTTCAACAAAGAGGTGACTCAGTGGAGCTGAATACATTCCGACCTTTTCAGATTTTTATTTGTAAGAATCTTGAACACTTTGTGTCATTTTCCGTCCACAACATTTTTGTAGTGGTCTATTACATAAAATCCCAATAAAAAACATTTAAGTTTGTGATTGGAACATGATAAAATGTGGAATAGTTCAAGGTGTATGAATATGTTTGCAAGGCACTGTACATAAAATTGTGGTCTATATCTTCTATGTGGTTGTGTTAGGAAAGGTTAGAAATCGTCTGTTGTATGTTGTATATATGTCTATAATAATAACATATGCTTTATAAATCCCCTTAGGGAAATGTTTTATGGACAGGCTGCCCCTTTAAGGCATTAAGGATCAGGGGTACAGTGCCTTGTCCAAGGACACTTTTGTATGTGGCAAGGAATCAAATATACCAGGAATTGAACCCACTACCTTGGGGTTTGTAAACAACTGGCCTAACAAGAACTAACATTAGGAGGAATAATGTTAAATGATTTCACTAGTAACTCTCTAAGCTTATTAGCTATTGTTATAGATACAGTAGTTATTTGTTTGTAGCTGACTACCCAGGACATAATTTTAGCCAATGTGCTTAGAAAGTTACCAAAGAAATCAGCCAATGTAATATACAGTATATACTCCCATCCTTTTATTTAACCAGAGGTGGTAAGTAACTTAGTAATAACTAAGTTATTTTTTAAATTTTTAGATTCTTTTTAGAATTAATGTAAACTAATAAAGTGCTGATGTGTCATTAATGGATTAATATCATGTCACTGCATAAGCTGGGCACTCTGGCTTCCTCCCACAGTCCAAAGACATGCAGTCTGGTTAACTGGAGACTCTAAATTGCCTGTAGGTGTGAGAGTGTGAATAGTTGTCTTTGTCTATATATGGCCCTGTGATAGACTGGCGACCTGTCCAGGGTGTACCCCGCCTCTTGCCCGTATGATAGGTGGGATAGGCTCCATCATGCCCGCGACCCCTACGGCGACTAAGCGGTTCAAAAAATGGATAGATGGATGATGGATTATCTATGTGACAGTTGGTTACAGGCAGCAGGCGACTACTAATTTGTATATGATGCACACAAGCCCACTGTTAATGTCAGATGTGTACTATCAGCGTCAGATCTCACCTGTACAAATTCAAATATAAGTGTAACGGCTCATGTAAACATGCAACAGCCATCACCTGCCTTTCAGAAGACCACACTGACCAGACCACCGCTTTCCATCCAGAGCGAGGCAGTTTTGTGTTTATGTTGGCAGCATTAAGAAGTGATTGTGTGGATTGTATTCAAAGTGAGGCACAGTATTCCTGCATTAATGGATGAATAACAAAAAACAACAGCCGAAGAGAAAAGGTGTGCATAGGAGGCGGAACGGATTCTTGTAGAAAAGAAACCGAAAAAGAAGTGTTGGGAGTTGGGAGTGCTGCTCAGTACCACAGGTTTGCATACATGTATTGTATTAAGAGACAACAGCATTGCAGAGTGTGCCTGTGCATGCTTGTATGAGCCACTGTATTGGAATGCTGGCCCCGGGCACTCAGCAGCTCACAGCTTTAACTTCTGTAAACAAACTAATAGCAGGAGGCTGCAGGACCACACAGCCTCTCTGGTGAAACACTAAGTGCAGCCTTTGGTCCCACACAGGAGACAACAGAGTATCGGAGCCGGGACTGGTGTTTTAACTGATTTAAATTACTGAATGAGGCCTTGAGTACCAGCTTTCAGTACTATATATACCTCAGGTCAATATTTATTATACTAATATAATGTCCTTTCTCTTTTACACTAAAGAATTCACACACTGATTGCATCATAACTCCTGCAACATTTCACATCTGTCACCTCTGTTTGACAAAAAGTATTGTAAACAACGTGTCCATTCTTAAAGTCTCGACATACGTCCTCTGTACACCAGAATGCGGGAGCAAATTCGCCCAATGACCTAGCGGCCTACATTTTTATGGATCTGTGAAGGTGATGACGTCTTCATGGAGGGAGTGTAGAGATAATAACAAAACATGTTAGACACGGTTGTTATAAGCAAAAATAAAACCAAACTAAACATGTATTTAGAGAACGAAATTGTTTTCACAGATTTCACTTTAGATATTCCAGTAAAAGTGGGTCGTTAGTTGCACATGCCAAAAAGTTTTTTACGCCTCCTTGACCCATAGAGACTAAGCATCGGTGTCCAATTTGCTGCCTAAACTGGCAGATGTCCTGCTGGCTCCCTGCACATATGAAGGGAACAAAAACAATTTACCAATAGAAACTTTTAAGTGTTTATTGGAACTAATATCTCAAATAGCGATCTACAACATCTGAGACAAGGAAAACATGTTCATCATTTTATGGCAAATAATTTTGCAATGATTGTGTTTGGGGGAAAGAGTCATTTGGTTTGTCATAGTGTGGGTTGTTCGCTTTGCTCTTGGAGGTTTGAGCCAAACAGAAGAGGTCAGTCTCATCTTTATACAAACAAGGTTTTCCATTTGCAATGGTGGGATTGTAGATTATGTTTGAGATAGGAGATACTTCAATAAAACAAAGTATGAATGCGAGCTGGGGTTGCTCAAAGTATTTATACTTACATTGTTCTTTGTAGATGATGCTCAAGCGAAAAAAGACATTTGTTACACTAAAATTTTCATTTCATTTTCAGATGACACTGGTAAAATCATCAGCTGCCAGTGATTGCAACTGGTAAAATAACAAATAACATTTTGTACCAACATTAAAGAAAAACAACATAGTTTGTTGTTGCCATTGACAACAGTTATCCGACACATATAACTGTATAACATTATAATCTTAAAGCCCACATTAGAGCTGTTTGTACACCGCACAATGTGGACACAGCACCATTTAGGCATTAAACAGTTTTAATGTATCATTGCAGGTGTGTAGTAAAAGCTATTTAGTCACCAGAGGAAGTGTAAAGAAATGGAAAACTATCTGGAATGAGCAAAATATTTAAACACGGAAAAATCAAACAAACCTATGCAATATATTCTTATTTTATCTGCAATAATCTTTGATAATATTTAATATATTTTAATATTAATTTAAGCCGTCTTAGTTACAATAGCACTTTAAATCTGTGCCTGAACAAATTTGGAAATTTATTGTATAATGATATCACCCCTTATCTACAACATTTAGACATTTACTGTCATGTTCAGCTGCTTTGTTTATGGCTTTATCTTAAAAATAAGTCTATTGTACTCTGATTATTTTTCAGACTGTTTGGGTTTGATCCCTGTCTTTGATGCTGTACCTAAATCCAGGTTGATCCCAGGTCAAATAGGAGCCCACTGAGGTGCCAGTCTGTGTCAATCCTGCCTTTGTTTGGCTTCCTGATAACAATCCAACTGTCACCTCATTATGAGCTAAAACAGGTTGGATGACATGCTAAACATCCAGGGAACCTCCCTGTACACTCGCTTTTTGCACAGCAGTCACACGCGATGGGCAGCCTCTGGGTGTTGACAGATCTCAACACACCTCTGCCTCTGCGTCACCATGTGTGTTTTTGTATGTGTTTGTGTAAATCAAATGCTTACAGTTACACCTAACCAAATCTAGGGACTTCTCTGTGCTTGGACTGTGTGTATAGAGTGGGAATGTGCATCATCTGCTGGTTGTGGACTCATAATGAATGTGTGCTGTGGAAATCATTAATCTATAATGGTTCTCTTATTGTTGCACTCCTGAAATGTATTAACCGATGCAAATGTGTCGCATTTCATTTCCTGCTGCACAAAAGTGGGTCGACAGAATGTTGTGTAGGAGCTGAAAGTAATTAAATGTGTGGAAGATTGATTGTGGAGTTTCCTATAATACCTTTTTCCTGTACACTTAACACAGATTCTAAGGGTTCTTGTTGGACCATGTTAACATCTCAGAGAGACGTTTCTAAAACTAAAATACATTTTATCCAGCTGTTGTATGTAGCTGTATATTTTTGCTATGTTCAACTTTTATTTCACCTACAGATACACAAAGCCTGACAATTTTATATGTAAAATGTAAAATTAAAGTACCTAAACTACCTAAACAGTATAAATTACTATTGTGTGACTTACATGGAAGTGAAATACTTTTGGCGGGTTTTACTTTTTGTTTATACTTGAGTAAAGGATCTTAATCCTTCCTAACCGAAAGAATAACTGGCTATTTCGATGCACAGCATCACAAACACCTGTTAACAACTTACTGTATTTGTCTATAATTTTAGTCTTAGCTTTGCACTGATCCATCATACAGAGGAGCCTGCTTTACAGTTCATTGAAGAAGGTGTTTTCCTGGCTGCAGAGGTGTTGTCAGAGCAGATTAGTTTAGAGAGCGAGAGAGAGATCCCCAGCTGTTGGGACTTGTCTATTTTGCAGTATAACCAGTGACTCCATCCCGCTTCTAAGAGGCAAGGTGGCTGAATAAAAAAGTGTCAGCTGATGTTGTATTTCTCCACAGGGCATATTGGTATTTGGGTGTGACACATCAACCTGACAGTCACTCAAGGTTGAGTGTAAAATTAGTAACTTGGTAAACAGCTCAGAACAATAAATTATATTTGCTTTTGTTTGACATAATTGGATTGTTTATGCTAACATTAATCACACATTGTGATACAGAGTATTTCAAAATTGCATTCCTTGTGTGCATGTTTCCACACCGCATGTGAATCATCATTACTTTGCAGATTTATATTGTTCTGTCACCTGACTATCTACCATCTGTTATGATATATAGAAAGTTAGCAACCTCTTTTTAAAGTCTGTGTTGCTGACAATGTGTTTACAGATGTGAAGATGCTCCGTGGTCCCACACACAGTGTGGAAGGAGTCACATTGAATGGGTGCCAGCTCAGCCTAGTTATTCCCATAATGTCACATCAGGGCAGATTATCTCTAAAGATTTGTTTGCAGCTTCATTTTATTTCGCAGACGTCATTTGCATCCTCCCACTTCTCTAATAGACTTCCAAGCTAGCACGCACACCTCCCATAGTGTCATTTAACTGTATGTATTTTTTTTCACCTGTGATGAATAGACTTCACCTGCCCAAACTCACTTACCAGATGAGTCTGAGTCTGTCTGATCAGAATAAATAAAGAAAAAACAAACTAGATGTATGTGACTGCTGGTCCAATGTCAAACACAGGAAAATGGACCATAATCCTCTTTGTTCTTTAGGTCTATTGTATTTGAACTTAAACTTCCATCCTGTCATTTATGTTCCATTCATGTCTGTTTTTTTTCACTGTAAAGACACTTTGAAGTATTACACCATAGATAGAGTGAAACACATGACAAAGAATTCAAACTGAGGAATGCGTTTTAACGCAAAAAGCTTGATGGTTTATTGTAACTTGTCATCCATATCGAAGCAGATGTCTGTTGAAATAGCTCTGTAAGGGCATGTGGCAAAATGAACCTTCGTTGTCAAACAATCAAAAACATACGCTACAATATATTATATTTTATAGATATTACAGATATTATATTTTTTATGAATAAAACTTAAATTCATACAGTTTTAGTGAATAAAGTGAAACAATCAATTAAATATGAGAACAGTTACATATTTTTTATTTTATGATTATTCTCAACAATAGGTAAATATACTCAGCTGAATTCTCTGTATAAATAGACAAATAATAAGTGCACATGTGTGTATCCATAGTGAGAGTGCAAATCCATCGGAAGTAAAACATGAATGGCCATAACACATTATTGTTAGTGGTTGTACTAGTCGGTAGCTGGTACATTTTTACAGGAGCATAGTATGTAAACAATATGTGAGTTTTAAAAATTGCTATAGACCTTATGTTAGAATGAAGGAGAATGAACACAATGTGTTGAATGTAATTATATTTTGTTACAGGTAACCGAATTATTAACCAATAATTTTACCGTGCCATCATAGGTAATGATAGCAGAAGGATATCTACAGCAAACCACCTAGTGTTTTGTGTCTCTAGTTCAGTATATACCATTTTTGTATTTACAACCCTCCATTAACTCATCATCGTCCGTGTCAAGGCCCATTTTCTGATTGTCTGATCCTGGAAGGATAATATACCTACAGACTTGCTGTGTATTTGCGCAGTCAACACCAAGCAATTTAATGGAAAAGAAACTTCTACATTTTTGTTAATTAGTGTTCTCCCTGCTGTACATATGATATAGTGCCTAATTTAGTAAGATAACATGTAGTACTAATGTACTGACGATAATTTTGTATGCAATTTTGAAAACTGTTTTGTTGATAGTTGTTTTGCAACAACCAAATTACAACAAATTACATACACAGGTTACGCAGAGAAATCAGGTTTCTTAGGTAATCAGGGAACAAGTTTACCTGCCCTTACAAAACCTGGTTATTGGAAATCCATGTATACATGCAACAGATGACTAATCAGATTTTTTCCTCTACCCGAGGTTTATTGTGTTTGTTTTCACATATTTCAACTGTATGGAGACATGGGAGAGTGCTTCCTGACTTTATTTATTTGTTTATTTATCCATTTATTATGTGTCCGGGGAGCTGACAGCACTGTGAGGGAGACACACAAACAGACACAGCACACCTTATAACAGGGCTAGCTGTGTGGATTAAAGAAATACTGGGTTAAAAAATGATCTTCTCTTTCATATAGCTGTTCCTGGTGGTGGTGAGTGTGCACAGCCTTTTTCCTGCAGATGTTTCTCTGTAAAAAGCTGAATAGAAAGCTAGGTTTGCATATACATAGCACAGAAGTCTAAGTTCTCTAGGAGAAACCTACCTGGGAAATCAGGTTTATCTCCTACCCTGTTTATCGACGTCAGCTTTCTCATTTGTGACACTTAAGAAGTCAGCTTACTCAAGATAATCGCACTAATAACACAATGGACAACAGGTACTTACATGGTGGAGCTGGCGTTTCACTGATGTGTGCCATGGAAAGGTTAGAGAGTGACCATTGTAGGTGCTGCTTACTTTAATATAAGTGATGATTTTACAGATCTTATAATGATTAATGATTAACCTAAAAGCCAGCCATCTTATGAATGTGCCAAAACTGGATATAATGGCACTTTCTCTGTCTACATAACTTGGAACAACATAAAAACCTACTCTGGAGAGACCAAAGGGCCAAACAGCTACAGTACGCTGGAATGACCCAAACACAAGCAAATGCAGCGATGCAAAAACTTAGGTTATGAGTGGGCCCTTCTTGTGACTTTCAAATCAGCCTGTACAACAGCTCCAAAAGTGTATTGCTGGACGTCATTCAGTATTTATTAAAACGAGCGGTAAATGTGTATTCTCTGCCCATTCTTTCAATTCACCTATGCCTCCTCCTCACCTGAATAACAGTAGCCATATTTTTGAAGGCATATTGCAGCTGCTTTTCATTAAATGCAGATACAATCACATCCACTGCAGTTGCTTTCAGGCTTGATAAATCACTTTGGGTTTGCTCAGTTTAACTATTTGCATTTTCTCCTCTGTTTATTTTGAGCAGCCTGGCAAAAACACTTCACTTTGCATATTTATTTAGTAAAAATCCGCAGTGTGTGCTATTTTTTCTCATTTGATAGGTACAGTCCTCAGTGTGCACCCTTAGTAAATCAGTTTGGGTTTTTGGGTTATATTAAATTTGCACATTTTTTGTACATGCAAACCTTTTGTAAATCAGACCCATATAATCAAAACGGAATGAAGAAGTAAAGAAGTAAACTGTGATGGATGTTTATGGATCAATGTTCAGTTATTAACCTGGTCGTCTGACTTCTACTTTTGTTTGTCCAAGTTTTCATAATGTGTAGAAATGATGGAAAAAATGATACAAAAAATCTATTCCAGTTGCAGTTTAGCTACATCTATCTATTTATTATCACAGTGGTTCCCAAATTTGTTCTACTGGGCCCCCCTTTGTAGGTAAAAATATGTCTACATCTCCACTGTGGGAACCACTGCATTATGATAACTGCTTGTCTTAATTCAAGGGTCGCAGAAGTGCTGGAGATAATCCCAGTCATTGGGTGAGAGGCAGGGTATACCCTGGACATATTACCAGTCTATCACAGGGCTGACATGTAGAGACTGACAATCATTCACACCTATGTAATATTTAGAGTCAACAGTTAACCTAACTGTATGTCGTTGGACTGTGGGTAGAAGTATGTGGAGAAAATCTGCCCAGGCACAGGGAGAATATGCGACCTGTGGTTTTGAACCTGGGTCCTTCTTGCTGTGAGGCAGCAGTGTTAACTGCTACCCTGAAGCATTTTCCTGTTGCTAGGTATGCAATATGAAGACACAGTGACAGTCAAGCCTAAATCTCAATCAAATAATCCCATTAAATTGTTGTGTTTTGATCACACACAAAGTGATTGACTTGAACTCAGGTGCTTCTGTGCAGAAGTTGCACAAGTGGAAACATAAGTGAGGCTACACACACATGCAGACACCGAAATGCTCCAGGCTCTGAGTCCGGTGTCTGACAGGTGGTGGGAGGATCAAAGTGAATATTTTGAATGCACCATAAAGGAAAACAACAGGAGAGAGGGAGTCCGGGAAGGACAGATAGAGAGACAAAGCATTGATAAAGTCCATCAGGATTTATATTTACAGGAAAGGCGGGGTTGGGGGGGGTGATTTACAGAACAGCGTGGGCGAGGATGCCGCCAGAGTTTCAGAGGAGAGGCGAGACAGATGAAAATAAGAGATTATCTGTGTAGTAGAGGAAACAGTTTGTGCTGCATCAAGCCATATTTGTCAGGTACAAAACTAAGGTCTCCTCCACCCCGTGCCCTGAATGCCTCCCCCTTCTTCTTCTTCTTCTTCTTGGCAAGGGAAGCAGGATGTCTTTCATCCAGTTCAGCTGAGGGATCAAAGATAAGTCTATTCGGCTGAAACTGACCTCAAGTTGCTCTGCTGCACACTCCTCTCCAACATACACAATCCTATAGTTCTTTTCACACCCCCCACTCCACCTCTCCACTGAACTACACACATGCTATTTCCCTTCCTGTATGACACAGTACCTCATCTACTTAACTCAGGAACTCTCTTACCGCCTCCAGCCCATTAAAAGAAAATTTATAGACTCCACATTAAAACTGACACATTATCTTTAATTTGCAGCATTTAAACCACAATGTAAGTTAAATATTATCAGATGTGATTATCTGATATGTGCTGAACCAACATATAACTTTTGTTTTTGTTGCTTAAATAACCTGTTCACAATAGCCATGCCGTGCTCTGCGCTTCAAAGAGCAGCCTGTGTTTAGCTTCCTCTCTGTGTCTTCTTTCTTACTGTTTTCACTACAAACAACCTCTCTGCTTCAACTCCCCACCCACACACACACACACTGTAATGTATACACATGCAGTATTTGTGTACACACATACACATACTCTCAACCGTACACATTTAGGCCCACAAAATGAGACCCAAATTCTTTTTTTCTGATTTGAAGCCACATCATTGGTTGGTCACACCTGCAGTGTAATGGGTTTTTTTATATACTTATCCACATAAGATCCAAACCAGCAACAACAAAGCAGCAAAAAAGATTTTATTTGCTCCCCTATGATGTTTATGCAATATTTGACTGAAGTCTTCAGAGATTAACTTGCAACCTTCTGGAGATATTATCACTTCTTCCAAATGCGGATTGATTTTGAAGCCAAAATTAAAGCACGGCCTGTCAGATGTTACTACTCAGGTTTAGTAAACAGCTCGAGTTGTAAAATACATTTTTTCATAATCACATTTAAGAAAATGTTGAAGTTAGCACTTTGGATGGATGAAATCAAAACATCACCAAGCAGGACTTGCAATAAACATAACCTATTAAAAATTTTACATCATTTTTATTAAAACTATATAAAAAAAGATATAAGAATGTTGTTGGATTTGTGTAATTTTTTAAATATTTTACATTTTTAGATATATTTTATTAGTTGTTTCCATAATAAAGTCTTCTATTTATTTTTCCTTTTCACTTTGTGCCTTAATTCTCACAATATTCTACCCCTTGTTTTGGCTTAAATTTTACTTTTTTCAGAGAAGCAGTTTGTGCTTTTAGTTTGAAAAGTACTTTTTGAATAAGTTGGTTATTATTGTTCTGAGGCCTGAATGGTTGTGAACAGCGGTTTTGGCACCCAACATAATTTGTACAAATACCAAAAGCTGGACATGTGTTCGCACTTGTGAGCTTGCTTACTCATCAGGTGGTTGATTGAAATCACATTTGGCCAGTTTTAGCCTACATCACATCACAACAAAGTACTTCCTGTTTTTACCATTTAACATTTGTGAACTCTGGCCTCTATATGAAAAGAAAAACATTCATAGCAGAACAAGTTTTTATATCTCAGCAAAAGGTATAAATAAAAAATAACCTTTGATTTAAGTTGATGCCAGAGTTTGCCAGAGAGACACATTGTTTTAATAACCTGCAGTCATCAGTTTCTCATTCATTTTTTCCTCTTTACTCAAACTTTACCCTGTTTGTTCCTTCACCTCTCATCCACTGTGCATCTTTTGCTCTCCTCCTCCACAAACAAGATGCCCGAGGACAATCTGAGGACAAGCTCTCATGTAACATTCTTGGGCGCCCCCTTCTGGGCTCTATCCACTGGAAATACTTGACCTGCACAAAAACAGGGAAAATCCTGAGGATACTGCGAAGCTGGAAGCTAAGGCTTGGATCTCTTATGTCACTGATTTACAAAGGAAATGAAGACATATTATTAAATCATAGTTTTGAAAGCCAATATGCGGCACATTAAATCCAGTTAATATTCACTGAGGCAAACTCAGTTCCTCCTGAGTGTGTGAAATCCTTACAGGCAGATCCAAACCCATGCGTGGCATTAGAGGGCTCATACAAGTTAAGACCCTCTCTTCCTTTCACACAGTGAAAAGTATTTCTTTTTATTTTTGTTTTGTGTCCTTTGGTAATTTTAATCTTTGGCATATTTTTTTATTCTTTAATTTCTTTCCTATAATTAAATAGATCCACTGTTGTTCCAGTTACTGTATGATTACCTCTTAACTCATGTGTTTGAGATTTGTTTATTAAAATCCTTTGTATAAGCCTTTGTTGTTACATTGAACATTGTTACAGAAATGCTTTACTATAAAAGCACAATACAAGCATCACAAAAGCTAAGATATAAACAACAATATACTAAAAACACACCTTGTTGCTTAAGTCAAACACTTGGTGATATTATCAAGATATTATCATACTGTTAAATCAAATTAAACAAATGTCTCACAAGAGGAGGCAACCTTACTAATAAAAATATGGCAGTATGGCTTACAGCATAACAACTAACAAAACATCTGACCAATGACGACAGAAAACAGAGCAGTGTAAAACATCATCCCAGTCACTGAATGATTTAATTACGCTCTTCTTTTGATTGCAATTGGCCCGGGCTCATCTGGTGCACAAATAACCCCCAGCTTTTATAAAGACAAACAGTTCTGAACACACTCCGTCCTGTCACAACTCATCAAAGACAGAACACACACTGCAGAATACACTATGGCTTCAGCTGTTTCCTCTCAAGGTTATGTTACTTATTTGAGGGGGGATGAACATGTAACTGTAAAACAGGAGGTATTACACATTTTGGCCCTACTTTCCAGTTCAGCACCCTTATGGTTTCTTTATTTCTAGACTTTTCCCAGAGTCTTTCCCCAAAGTGGCTCCTGAGACACAGTAGCCTGTTGTCTCGCCTGGGGGACCCAAGAGGTGGTGTTATGAGAAGGCAGGGAACATGTTATGTTAACCTGGATGGTAAAAGCCTCAACATATTTGGGTAAATGCCCCTTTATGCCCTTTCACACCCACTTTTTTCTTCAGATTTGTGCACTTAACTAACTCACCCTTCCCCCCAGCATCCTAGTGCTTTATACTCCATTTCACAGAAATTACTCTTTTTATTATATTTTTTTTTTTACCTGTTCTTTAATTTCAACTTTCTCCACAGTCTTTGAAATGCTATTTAAAAAAAGTTTGGGATTGGGTCAACACTAGCTGTAAACTCATTATCACCTTTTACAGCACTGTGAAAAAGTATTTGCCCCCTTTCTGACTTCTTATTTTATTTGTTTTTGTTTTGCATGTTTGTCACACTTAAATGATTCAGACTGTCAAACAAATTTTAAAGATAACCTGAGTAAACACAAAATGCAGAATACTAAATTATGGCTTTATTTATTAAGGGAAAAATCTGTTCAAACCTGCCTAGCCATATTTGAAAAAGTAATTCCCATAAAAAGATGTTTATATAAAGAACATCATATCAACAGTCAAACATGGTGGTAGTGTCATGGTTTGGGGTTGCTTTGCAGGTTCAGGACACGGACGACTTTCCATAATAGATGGAACCATGAATTCTGAAAATCCTGAAGAAGAATGTCCAGCCAGCAGTTAACCTCAAGATCAAGGTTATGCAGCAGGACAATAATCCAGAATCCAACAACAAGCAAGTCCATCTCTGAAAAACCCCCACAAAATTAAGGTTTTGGAGTGGCCTAGTCAAAGTCCAGACTTAAAGCTGATTGAGATGCTGTGGCATGAAACAGAATTTTAAACATTCTGTAAGGAAGAGTGGGCCAAATTTCCACTACAGCGCTTATTTGCAGTTTTTGTTGCCAAGGGTGACACAACCATTTGTTGAGGCAATTATTTTTTTCACATAGGGCCAGGCAAATATGCTTAATAAATGAAATTTTAAAACAGTATTTTGTATTTACTCAGTTTATCTTTGTGTAATAAAATTTGTCTGATGATCTGAATCATCATTTAAGTGTGACAAATATGAAAAAAATCAGGTGTTTGGCAAACACTTTTTCACAGCACTGTATACTTACGGAGGTGAAAGGGAAAAGGTTAGTGGCTTATTTACACAATATATTCATCCATTTGCAGGCATATAAGCTTCTCATGATACCATTCTACTAAACAAAACGGTGCTGTTTGAGGTGAGGTGATGAGAGCAGTAAGACGGAAACAAAACTGGAGTTTGGTCACTAAGGTATTAACAAAGTTGCAGGTCATTAATCAAAACAATGAGCTGAAAGATGCCAAAAGGCTGTGCGGAAATGCTCTGGTTTAAGTGTCAGAGATCCATTCTCTGGCAACATGTATAGATGGTTATAACATTATAACATTTATAGATGTTTTTCAGACATTTATGCATAAGGCTGCTATTAAGTATTATATGCATACAGTGTCATTTCCTAGTTTTTTATACTTACTTAATCGTACAATGTCTGTGTTTTGCTAATTATGCCTTTTATGTATATATATATATATATATGTGTGTGTGTTTCTTGTTGCAAAGTCTCTGAATTAGATTCTCTGAAACTGTACCTTTTAAAGAATGTTCATTTATTGATCTATTTCTATTTTTTTACAGGGTTCCACATTGGGATGTCCTGCTCACACTCAGTCACATTGCATAAGAGTTAAACTATATGTACATTGCATATTGAATTTGTTTGTTGTTTGTTGTAAATGTCTGTGTAATACTGATTGTACTTCTGTGTGTTGTGGAAGCTTAAGATGAACTTTCTTCTGTTCTCGTAGCTCTAAAGATGCGTGCTAAATGTTTCTTGCTCATTTGCTGCCAGCAAAATTATTAAATACATTTTAAACATGTGGGCTGGTATAGCTTTAGAGATTTCCAAATGTGATATTCTGAAGTCAAAAAGTCAGAAAAAGTCCCAAAGCTAATATCAAAGGTGTTTTCTGGTTTTTCTGGTTTCTGCTTTACATGTAGCGCTGTGGTTTTTACTTGTTTTACTTTTTAAGGCACGTTGCAACACATATTTCTTTCATTTTCTTATATTTGAGTGAGCTGACTTCTTAAGATCAAAGGTGTCCAAGGTGTGTTTTTTGAACCTTAGTTGCAAAATCACTAATATATCAGCACTTAGGCTAAAAGACTCTGTGTTGTCTTCAACTCTCTCCTTTCCTTTGTGTCCATCTGGATGCTTCCAATCTAAGCCTGGCACAGGCCTGGATTTCCGGAGCCCAAAATGTGAGCCCAGGGAACTGGACTCCTCCGGGAAAGGGGAGCAGTGGGACACAGAGTGTCACTCAGAAGCAAAACAAACCCAAATATCAGAGGTTTATTTAAAATCTCCTGGTCTTATATTAACAGCAGTGCTACAGGCTAGTGATCAGCCACACATGGGTCAAGGGTTTATAGGTTTCACTTAATTTCCCGTGGAATCCATATTCTGTGCTTTATGAGATATGGGGATTAGATTTAATAAAATAAATCAATGCTGATTTAATAGTTTTAGAAACTGACTCTCAGCTAAAAGCTACGGGAGAGATATGGTTTAAATTATTTTGTTGAGAAAATATAGCAATATTTGATTTCCCTATGTTTTTAAAATTTGTTTTAATAAATTGCATCTTCTTGATGCCACATTGATATTATTAATTCTTATGGGCTTTACAAACAAGTGAGACCTGCTCAGGTTACTTTAATGTCAGAACTGATCTCACTGCAGCAATCTTTGACATTGAGGGATTCATATGTGTTTGATGTTTTTTACAGTTGAAATGCCCTGTGCAGGAAGGAAGTGCTCACCCACTGGTCGCCTGCTCCATCTTCAGGAGCTCTATGGGAGGGAGGGAGGATTTCAGGACAATATTTACAGTGACCTTTTCCTCTCACTGGCCAGTGGCCCATGGGAAAAAACTGGAGAAGACAAACAATGAACAATAGGGTTCAGGGATGAGCAATGGTACCAACTCAGCATGTGCCATTACGGGATGTGGATTACACAGGGTGGGGGGGTCACAGAAAAGATCAAGGCATCAGCAGTGTCCCTCAGGAGCACCTGGGGCACCTGTTAAGAAACTGTGCTATTTAAAAACACAACATGTAATCACACGTTTCTTGCTAAATCTTAAAATTATCAGCAGAAGGTATGGCAGTTTAAAGAAGTGGTTCCGCCTTAGCTGTTTTTGCTGAGAGCCAGATGAGAAAAGAGGTACCACTATGGTGAAAATAAAGGTCTGTGTGGAGGAAAAGCTGGTGAAGAAACTGTGCACCACTTAACAGATTCAGTAAATAAGATGTAGCATGTTGATTCATGAGCTTTAGAGATGCTGAGAGGGATTTTTGCTAACTTTGTAAAAAGCCACGCTAGCTGTTTCCCCTTGTTTCCACTGTTTATGCTAAGCTAACCAACTCGAATTCTGTCCTACATGTAGCCCCATAGAAAATGAGCGTGTGTCCCAAAATGTTGAAATAACCCCATAACAAAAACAAAGCTTCTGCAAATGTGGTTTATACTGGCTAACCTTAAAAAAATATTAAAATACTTTCAAGAATATTTCCCATACATCTCAAATTATTGAGATGGATGAGTGATGTTGCCTCATGACCACATAACATGACAAAGAATTCATCAAATTGCTTTCTGATAGATGGTGTGATCTTCAGTCACTGGCAGAGGCTGTACAACTGAGACAAAGATCAAAATCTTCCAGTGTCATTGTTTTAAATTGATATTTATGTAGGCAAACGGCTGCTCTGCTGCATCAGCATCTGTGCAAACTCCCAGGTCACAGTTTGATCTTCAATTACCAGATTACCCCGTCTAATTGGACAGTATGGTTTCTCTGGGGACTGGGCCTTGCCTTATCACAGAAATTCTTTCTGCTCTGCACAATTTGGTGAGATAAATGTAATGGTATCAGTGTTCAAGTGTGTGCCTGGGTGGTCCCTGTTGCGTTTCTAATGACGCTGCGCTTTTCCCAGAACAAGTGGAAATACCTCAGTGATGCACCGTGAAAAGAGAGATGAGGAAAGAAGCATCAGAATTCACACACACAAGCACATCTAACACTTCAGAGGGACATGGATGCAGGGTGCTGCATTTAGTCTTAGACAAAGGTATTATTAGGACAGTAGAAGAACATATTGCACATTTATTCTGAAATAGATCTTTAAAGACAGAGGTGCAGGACCAACCACCCATCAAACCCATTTTGCTGCCATGTCATGGACTGCTCTGTCTGATTGTAGTTTGTACTGTAACAGCAGGATGCTTGCTGTGCTCCAGTGGTAAAGGATCAATTCAAATTCCTTGCATAAACAGCCAGCATTGCACTTAAATGTAAACAGAGGTCATTAATATAAGAAAGTACATGCACCTTAATCATGGACTGTGGATTTTAGGGGTACTGGTTCTTCAAATAGGTAAATCTGAATAACTATAAGATACTTATTTAGAAAAAAATGCCACTATAATGTCAAAAGTAGATGTACTCTTCTAGAAGACAATTTTTAGTGTCATATTATTAAATATATAAATAAATAAAGAATAACAGTTATTCTTATTTATGCATCAACATGCGTCATATTTTATCATACTTTCTTGGAACAAGAGGTGGAAGAAGAACTGCTTATACACTAGAGTAGTATATAGAAATACATCATATTTTGTAAGTCATCATAAGATCTTTTGAGTCACTATAGCTGTATAGGTAAATGCATGGGAGTAAAAACTACAACATTAAACACCGAGTGTGAAGCAGTGGAGATCCACCAAGACTGAGTCAACACATATTAAACTTTTCTCAGAGCTGTATGTCACCGTTTGAATGAAATATCATTCTATCATATTTTCCAGCTTGCTTTTTTCTTTTAGAATTGTGTCCCCTGCCATGGAATCTATGAGCACATGGGATACAGAACATGCAATAATGTTTAATGTATAATCCATATACTATCATAGTATGGTATGTTTCATTATCAGTATTATTATGTAAGATGTTTCTAAATCAATTAAATAGTAAAATGATAAATTAAGAAACATTTATTTGGGATAGATACGCTGAGATGAGCCTTTGCATTTTCAAGAGGGACACAACAAAAACAACAATAAAAAAACACAAATCAACATTGTGGAAACAAATAAATGCATCAAGGAATCTAGCTAATAACAATTATTTAGAAAATGTAGACGTAAACAAAAAATATATTAAGTATATCCTAACAGTCAGTGATAAATTAAAAACACTTATTAAAGTAAGTTAATACAGGAATAATTTGAAGTATAAAGGACAAAAACAATTTTAAGTAGAAAGTGGAGTTAAAACC
>OMLM01015246.1:14158-24186 GCA_900302695.1 Helostoma temminkii | reverse complement strand
TTTCATTTTATTCTGAAAGGTGCAGCTGAGAACGGAAAACCGGAAGTAGTCAGAGGAGGTAGGAAACGGTCGGTGCAGTCCAGCCGCTGTAAACTGTAAGTTAACCTTCTTTTTTATAAGATATTTCACCTTTAATACCAAAAGCAGAGGTAACATAAATGACATATGAAAGACAGAGATTGCAGCAGGAGTAAAGGCATGACGTACGTAAAGCTTATTTAAACCCTTCCGGTAGAACAAATTAGCTTGCTAGCTGGGCAGTATAGTTAGCTTAAGCTAACGCTAGCTAGCGTTAACTCCAGATGTCAAATTTGGCAACAAACCCGAAAATGTTATTAAAAAAAATATTGTGTATTTTGCACCGAACCTTTATTGCAATGTATATTATTTACTCTGTTATTGATGACAGCTGACAGATGTGGCTAATGTTGTCATTTGTGTTATTGTTATTTAGGCAGTACGATTAGCTTAACCGTTACGACTTCTCTTTCTACTTCAATAAAACAATGCAATCCAGTCCAAAAAAAAACAGATATAGTAACCCAGTTTTAACACCTAAAGTGTGACTGCCGTTATTATACTTGGATGACATTTGGTGTATACAGATGATACAGGATGATTATCTGTACTGAAATAGGTTATCATATGTATTATGTATAGATATATTTCTTTTCTTTTTTTAGTGTAATAATTTCTCAGCCAGTTAAGTGTAGCTAACTTAATGTGGGATAAGCTTACGGGGGTCTTATAAAAGAATTGTTTCTCATTTTCAAAATGATAAATGATTCTCTTTCACCTTAAAAAATGTCTCAACATTGTGAACATGCCTGTTATCGTTTCCTAGAAATCCAGGGAATGTAATGAGATTACTTGTTTCATTTGAGGATCAGTCTAAAACCCAAAGTTAAACAGTTGCTGTCATACAACAAAAGAGCACTAAATCTTTACATACAATAAAATAGAGCCAGTGAATATATTTTTGTCTAAAATAGAATAAATAAAATAGACTGTATGAATGAACTGAACTGAAGTGATAGGTTTTATTATATGAACCATGATTTTGATTTGCCTTACTATCTTGATGGCGACTACGACAATTTTGAGGAGATATGGTATTGTCTTTCACTTGTAGCCTGCTTCAACAGTTGGTGTTGAAAGTTGCAAGCATATGTGTGATGTAACACATTTGTCGTAGAACTCATCATGTTCAGGTTGGTACACGATGTGCTTCTCTGTACAAACCACATTTAGTTGCTTCTTTTAGTTAAAAATGTCTCAACAAGTCTTTGAGGTCAAGAAAGTACAGTTAAGCTGTGGTAGCACACAAAGTTATTCTAGCAGCACTAAAAGTTACCTATTTAATGAACTTAAATACATCCTATTTTTAATATAAACACTTTTCTCACCTCTGTTTCATTAAATGTGGTGTTTTCAAACAGAACAGAGTCTAAGCCTCCGTAATCTCTGCCTGTGTGTATTTTTTTTTTTTTAAATAAAAGATTGTTTGAACATGCGATAGGCCCTTTTCATATGAGTTTGACTGCATGAGAGAATGAATGAGAGCAATTTATTGACAAGCTGACAACAGGCAGGCTCCATGTAGCAGGGATAAGTTGTCACTGAGCTCCTCCATCATTTGTGTCGACATTTCTGCTAGCAAGTCCACAGTGAGAGCCTACAGAGCTATGTGTATCAGTTCTCCTTCTCCTCCCCAAAGTCAGCACTGCTTGGCTGGGGGATGACTGGGGCAAGGCTGCACTGATCCATTTCCTGCCTCCTCCCAGTGCTCTAATTGAAAAATTTGGGTGGCCCTGTATGTTTGTTTTGTTGGAATGTGGAGGGTTGTGTTTTTGAGGCTTTTCCTCAGTGTTGCTCCTCCATAGACCTCGGGTTGAATCGAGCGTTGGGGGTCAGGCCAAGCGCTGTTTGTCGAACAGCGCTTTCTCTCTCACCCCTATCTGCTCTTCACATTCAACCCACCTGGTAGCCTCCTCCCTGCTGACAGGCTTGCTGGAGCACTGCTTTTCACAGTATGGTTCCTGTGATCCATTTACAGGGAAGACAGTCAGAGGAGCTTTGGGTTGAGGAAAAAACAGATCCGAAGATGGCTTGAAGAGACTGGCTCAATACCTTTGTGGTCAGCTTATTAAGCGAAGAGTTATTGAATCTGATAATAGAGATGAAACAATTTGATTTTCAGTTAAAGGTTTAAATATTTGTTCCCGCATATCCTAGGAGGATTTTCTGCCTTTTGCCATGTTATGTGAAACAGAATGTTGTCTGTGACCTGGGACATTGCAGCAGTTTATACATGGCAGGATTAAGCAATTAATTAATTAACCCATGATTGGCAGAATTATTGTTACTGTAAGTCTTTATTTTCCACTAGAGTTCTCTGGTGCAGTCTGGGAAGTTGTGAAAGGCATTTTCTGACATTTCGCAGTCATCACATAGATAAATATGAAGATTTATCAGCTAGCCTAATCAGAAATATCAGTCATTTACAACATTAATATGTCTACACTGTATGCTTGTACGCTGTATAGTTCTGATCAACTTGATGTTCCAAAATCTTCTCTTCTTTCAACAACAAGGAAATTTCTAAATAACGCCAAACTCTTTGGATGTCTTTGTGTTTTTGACTGTTCTTTGGGGAAAAGGGAAAAAAAAAAAAAACATGTTTTAAAATGTCACTTTGGACTCTGGCAATATATGATGGGCATGTTTTCCTTTTGTTTTTGACAAGTAATAATAAATAATCAATATATTGTAGTCATTAATTGCAATTCTAAGCAAAGGTGCTGATTTGTAGTGTAAGCAGTGATGTTGTTATAATTCATAAAGGTATGCGACTGTGGATGTTTCTCACGCTGCTGATGTGTTTTTTATGTAAAGCAGCTGGGACGGCAGCGCCGCAGCCTCACCCATTAAGGTTCAAATCTCTCCATTTCGCCATGTCACTGGGCAGAGCCGCCTGTCTCCAGTCTCTTAATCCTCTGAAAACATCTTCCTGCGTTTGTGGGCTCATACTTTCTATTTCTGTTTATTGTTTCAGGATTTTTATATGGGAATCTGGGAACTTCGCTTCGTTAGGCCTAACTCTGAAAAGCGCTGGAGACTGACAAACAAACAAACAGACAGCCCTAAAGATAATAAACCCTGTGGGCAGACACCATGATGGTAGGATAGTGAGCCAAAGACACCCATCTGATCACTTTCTCTGTCACGAAAGATTCGTGACATTGGCTGCATACTGGCTCACTGTCGACAAACTTCATCACTGGATAGGGGTTGCAGCATCTGTTTTCAAACAGATCCTGCATTATGTATTCACATGATCAATTTATTTGAAATGTGACACCGCTGACAGACATTAGGGTAAATTTTTTGGCTATCAGCTCCATCTATCAGCCCTCTCCACATCTTAGAGGCATGTGTTGGCCTTGGTGTGAGTGAATACTGAGGAGGATTGTTCGAAGCTCCACCCAGCCTGTGTGATCAGACCAGTCATCTCAGGCAGGGTGATGTTTGGCCGCTCTGTGCATTCAGAGAAATCAGGGGGATCTTTGATGGAATCTGGTGTTTGTGTAATGTTGAGGAGCATGGAGTGAAATGGTATTAGTGTGTGGGGGGGATTTTGAGGCGCTGATGTAGTGACTTAGCTGCTCTGATGGACGATGAAGGGGGTTGAGGCTGATGAGCTGTCTAAATAGGTCCCTTTGTGCCCCCTAAACCCATCACACTCTATCCTACTCACACACATCCGTGCACACCCTTGCCAATCATTGCCATATGTGAGTCACCTTTGAGCTCAGAGCAGCATACGATCTAAGGTATGAACGCCTCATTTACGAGATGAGCCATGTGGAAGTGTGTGTCCTGGCGTTATCGATCAGGTATATATAGATTCCTGTGTCTGTTGTGATGCTGAGATTTTGTTTTGTCTTGATGTTGTCAGAATAAAAAGCTACCTCGAAGTTCAGAGTTTGGAGGAGACTGAAGTTTAGACCTCTGGAAAATAGTTTTGGTGAAAACTATTGTTCATCTTTTTTCCATTTAGTAGTGCAGGTAAAGGAGCAACATGAGGAGAATGACTGGAATTTCTTTTAATACTAAACTCCCTGATTTTAACCAGAGAAACTGCAACAAAATGTCTGAATGTAATAGTTATTTTTGATGCATTTATTAATAGTTAAATAGTGGAAAATAGTAAAGCCAGAGTGAAGTCATAATTTTGTCTGACCAACAGTCTAAAATCACAAAATACTGAATTTAAAACAATAAAACTAAAAAATGCAGAAAATCCTCATTAGATAAGAGGGAATTGTTTGGCATTTTTGTAAACAACTGAAGAACTTAATTTATTTTCAGTTTATTAAATGTTTGATTTATCAACTTAATGTTTCATCTCTAAATAATTATTGTAAGTATTCTTAATTGACTTTTACTGAGTAAAATATGGCTGATTGTTGTTTTTGCAAAATTGTGTTGTCCAAGTTAGATATTAATTTGTTCATGTACATTAAAAAAATTAAATGAATAGCAAAAACTTATTTCATATATAATTTTGCCTATTTTTATATATATCTGTATGATATTCATTAATTTTGTCCGCTCCTAGACAACTAGTCTAACAAGTGTGTTAGTGCGAGTACTTGAGTCACCACTAGACAAAACTCAACTTGTAGTATAACGGTAAATCTGAAATTATCTGGTTTTAGTTTTAGTTTTATTTAATTTACGTCAAACTGCAGCATGTGTGCAGTAAATACAAATAAACACTTATTTTTTGCCCTTTTAATGAAAATGTCTTTGCCTGCAAGCTGGTCATAGTAATCGTATGCTCAAGTATCTGTACTGTCTTAAGACAGCTGTGAATAGAGAACGCTTGAATTGATGCGTGCTAGCAATATAAAGCAGAAGTGTGTTTTAGTTTTTCCACTACAGTAGTTTGCCTCCTACAGTAGATGCTGCTACCACATCTTTAAGCTCTGCTTTAACTGCAGCACTGTGGGGGGAACCAACTACAGCATGTGCTAATCAGAAGTTATGTGTGTCCTAACGATGTTAGACGTTTTCACATCGAAATGGAATTGTGAAAATTTGAATAAAATAAATTTTCAAAAATAAAGTTGAACAGAGAGAGGACACAAACACCAGCATGATGTTGTGTAAATTAATTTAAGAAATTAACAAGCAGCCATACAATTTTGTAAAATAATTTTATATAAGTAATTGGGTAAATAATTTCCATCTCTGGACCAACAATAAAACATTCTGTAGCCGACTGTGGCATGCCAGTCAACTGACTGGACTGAACACAATTTGGACCAGACCTGTGAAGACCTCTGCTATGTAGCAAACAGAGTGTGTGGTTTCTTCAAGCATCTTTTAACTGATCGTAGCTTTCCTGTTTATGAAAAAGAAATCCACCGCTGCCATCTAGCCCAGACCTTTGAGCACAGCATTTTTGGGATGTGCTGTGGTAGATCAAAATAAAAATGGTTTCATGTGACCAAAAGATTTGTTTGGAGGTTTAATTCTGCTTTCTGTCTGAGTACGGCAGCACAGAGCCAAAGAAGAGTTGCCACTTGTTAGCAGGACTTGAAGAAGATTCCAAGCCTCAGACTTCCACAGCTACCACACAGATTAGAGCCAACGCTGCTGGTTGTTAGTCAGCCTCCAAGGAAAACAAACCTGCCTTTTTAGCCCTGTTACCAGAGAGAGGTTGGGGTTAGGGGCTAACAGCATCATAACTGGAAGAGGACTGAGCAAGAGAAAAGGGGCTACATCATGTCCTCTGTTGTCACGGATTAAATTTAGCCCGCACAGTAGGACATGGCTTGACACATGTTGGAGGAAAGTGGGGTATAATCTTATGGGGATCCTCTGATGCCCCCTGGAGGTTAATAACTTCATCCCTCTCCAGAAAAATACTACCTACCTCATACATTTCTTCTTGGAGGTTTAGAAACCTCTTTTGCTTTTGATTTTGCTTTGTGCTTCTTTAAGGAAAAAATTCAGTTAGTCCCCGACCTTCATAAATGTGTAGTTTCTGTTACCTGGTTTGCAGGGTATTTGTGATGGTGCATGACATGAGACATGTGTAAGATTACCCTTAGTTTCTGTGCGACTGGTGCATGCGTGTGCGTGCACGCCCGTGTTATAGAGAGGGGTCTGGGCAGTGTTCCCGTGTCCATGCACAGCCCCCAGAGTAAAGTAAACACAGCGGCTCTTTTCTCATCCCAGCCGTCAGCAGGCTCTCCCCAGGCCCGAGCCAGAGACCACACACCCAGACCACACACACACACATTTACACACACACACACACACACACACACACATAGACATACACACTCATATATATACACACACACTGCCCAGACCTCTCTGCAGATCCTTCCACATACTCGCATACACAAAGACCACACAACACCAGCTCGGGCCTCTCGCACGCAACCTAGCCTAGCTGTCATTCTGCCCAGCGTGCGTGTGTGTGCGTGCATGTGTGTGTATGTGTGTAGGGGAGGCAGGCTAGCTGTCTGTTTGTGCACGTGTATTTCCAAGATGGGGGGGTAGGATAGAAACCCTCCTGAAAGCAGAATCAGAATTGTACAAAATAAAGATCCCAGTCTTCTGTCCATCAGTTTTCCCACTCTAAACATGTGGGACTGATGAAGGATATACCAAGCTCTTGTTTTAGGTTTGTTAACCTCTTATCTTCTTCATGTCAGATCCATAGCCCCTCCATTTCCTCTGACAAGCACAGGGCAGCAGCAACAACATGAGGTAAATCCCATTGGAGTTTTCTCATTAACTTAAGGAAGTCAGGGCGATGGAGGGGGTGTGCTGTGGCAGAAGAGTTTCACAAAAAGGTTTGCACTTGTGGAGGTTTGTAGGTCAGGACATGTGCTGTTGTCCCACTGCTGCTTTTATGCTTTTAAATTCATATAATATGCCATCTACAGTTTCAAACGTATTAAAGTAAACAATATTGAAAGTTGGACCTCAAAGCTCAAATGGCCAATTATTCAGCCACTGATAAATTGTGCTCTGGTGTGACTGTATCAGTGTTAAGGCGGTTTTCACCTTAAATTAATAATATCTCATATCTTGTCAATTTGTCAAGGGAGGTGCACAGCTGTTCTAGACTTTGGACTGCAGTTTTGTCATTTCTGTGACCACGACTCCATTCGGAAGTCACTAAAATTTACGTTGAGTTGGTGTGTAAGTTTGCCAAAACAATGTTGGACTCCATAATTTTCTCTGGACCCCTTCCCAATCTAACCAGTGATGACATGTTTAGCCCCATGTCATCACCTGTTGTTCTTTTCTCTCTTTCTTTCCACTCACCACAACCGGTCGAGGCAGATGGCTGCCCTCCCTGAGCCTGGTTCCGCTGGAGGATTCTTCCTTTCTTAAAAAGGGAGTTTTTTTATCTTTACTGTTGCCTAGTGCTTTCTGAATAATTAAAGACATTACACCTTCGCGTGGAGTTCTGACCCACGGTTGGAGAAGGATAGATTAATTATTGAAGTCATTCATCAAGAGTAAGACTCCAACTTCCGAAATTTGACTGATATTTTATATTATTATAAAACAAATACATATATATTGGTTTTGGACTGTTGGTTGAACAAAATTAACAATCTGATCATCTCTGGGAAAATTGTGATTGACTGCAATTTTCATCATTTTCTAACATTTAGTAACCTAAACAAGATGCAAATAATTTACTCATTAATCAGAAAAATAATTCTGAGATGACTTGATTAAAATAATCTTAAATTGCAGTCCTATGGATGGTTTCCGGCACGCACTTCATAGATGCATTGGCTGCTGTAGAGCTTGAAACTCTTGTTACAGGAAAGTCTCTCTAACAATGTTGTGTTCTGTCAGTTCTGATTTCCTTTGATATCAGAATCCCTGTTGGCTCCGTGCCTCAATTATACAGCTACACCTAATTAGTGGCCATATAATTGTGCAAAGGGTGACCACCATGCTGCAGGCCCGGTCCGTGTGAACTCCTGCATTGTTTGTGTAGAACGTGTTTTGGCTGTGGAGCAAAAGGGCGGAAGCCTCACTCGCTGCTTCACAGAGTCTACAGTGATCAGCCTTTTTGAGACCTGGCAGCAATTTATTAGCAAACATCTGCGCTGCTGAAATACATACTTTCAGATTTTCCCCTCTTTTCCTTTACACAGCCTCCACATGAACTGATTTTGTGTAGGTGCTCCTTCTTTGGTACCACAATCTGCACTGTATTGTGTGGGCTTATGTGGAATGATTGGGGAGGCCAGGTTTATTTATCCTTTGCTGTGAGGTTTACATTCTTCCTTTCCTCCCTGCTCTCTGTCTGCTCCTTCATTCTTGGCTCACTTCTCTATTTTTTTCTATTGTCTGAGAGATAACTGCTGCAGTGCATACATTGTTTGGAGACCTGCAGGGCGGGAAATTAACACTACTGTTGCTGCCAGCCAAATGCTGCTCATATTTTGCTGTCCCAAGGTAGTTCTAAAAACCTAAATGTCTGGCTGCCTGATAATTCAATTAAAGCTGGTGGTGTTTTTGAAAATAAGTGTTTCACTTCGGTAATAAGATGCTTCTATATATCTTTCAGAACTGATACTTATTTTAATAAATTTTTTTTGTCAATCCGAATCCAAAATGAGCATTTTTCTATTTCTATGCATTATATTATTAGACCTTAATTTGATATGCTTTAATATGCTTTTTAGACCAAAAGTGCATAAATTAATAGATAATTAAAGACCTACAGTTATAGAAAACAAAGACAACATGAACAAGGGATCTGTAACCAGTGATGCTTTTACTTTATTAATTACTTAAACGTGATTATTAAAACCCAGAGTCATTTAATGTAAATAAATACATAAATGTATTAATCTGTAGTCATTTTTAGCAGTGATTGCTTTATTTCTTTTATTTTCCATGTCCAGGTGCTGACTGATCCAGTGTTCCTGTCTGCCTCAGGTCACCATGTCTCGTGCCCGTCAGCCCCCGCTAGTCACAGGCATCTCACCCAAGGAGGGTGCAGCTTGGACCAAAGTTACCATCCGTGGTGAAAACCTGGGCACGGGCCCAGCTGACCTCATTGGTAATACATTTATAAGCGCATAACTTACCACACGGACACTTCTGTCTTGGCAAAATTATGTAGTTTGTATGTTTGTTTAAATTTTTAAAATACACTACTGTTAATTTATACATGGTTTTGATGCAAAGTAAAGTATTCGTATGCATCCGCATAGCATTTTACACGTTTCGCGTTAATAGACTCTTCTTTTTTCTTTTTTGTTAAGAAATGTACATAGACTGCACATAAGTATTTAAATTAATGTCTAAATATATATACAGAATGTAGATACTGTATTTAGATCATCACACAGATAAATATACACATTGTCATCACGTTATGTAATTAACATTTATTTGTTTTACTGTATATAATAGTTCTTGGGTGATGACTTTTTGTTAACGTTTCTCTGTTGTAGACACTTTGGTTAAAGAAGAGTGACACTGGTGTTAAGTAATTGTGTATATATTTTTGTCTATTAATTTCTGCTCTGGCGTGTAGACTATTTTAACTTCAAGCATATTAGCTGATTTTATTAACTTATCCATCAACAAACCGCAGTGGCCCCCTTTTTAAACAGGCTGGTGCAAAGTTTGTTTTTGTACATATGATATGTAAGTGGATTTCTTTCCCTTCGTAACATATTCAGCTTCATAACTTCTTACATTTTATTTTTCAGTAAAGTTTAAAAAATTTTTTAGTAAAGCATGAGAGTGATTAAATTAATCTGACTGTTCACAAATGTTTAAACATGTTACATGTATTTGACAAGTAAAGTTAGTAAAATCATGTTAAAGCAAAAGAAAAGTCTATTGATCTGTTTTATCATTAATTTTGCAATTATAAATCAACTTATAATCATACATACATTTTTTGGGGGGCATATAAAAGTAGCGTACAGACAAAAAGTACATCTTTAAAAAAAAAAAAA
>OMLM01015240.1:70726-87553 GCA_900302695.1 Helostoma temminkii | reverse complement strand
CTTCAAATCACTTTACTGTGTAGTTTTAAATATGGGAATCAGACATTCACTCTATTTGTTGGGAAAGAGTCAAAAGTTTACATTAGAAAGTGTGTGTGTGTGTGTGTGTGTGTGTGTGTGTGCGCGTGCGCATGTTCTTATGTGTGGATACAATTTTGCTTGACCAACAATGTGAGGTCTCCACAAATCCGTTTGTCTGTTTGATGGTGAGGTTAAACTTATGATGTGTGTGTGTGTGTGTGTGTGTGTGTGTGTGTGTGTGTGTGCGTGTAAAAGTAAAAAAAAGAAAAACTTTCGTATTAAGCTCGTCCATTATTAACGCACAAACACAAAAGACCAATAAATGTATCCACACTTTGCCATCGGTTGAGCTTTGACCACAGCTTTGCTCTCATTTCACTGCTTTTCTCAAACAGTCAGTAAAACTGAAACTAAGCGACCGGAGACAGTCGACAAATAAAAGAGAACATGTGCGTTTACTTTCTATTAAAACTCATTTTAATTCTTAGTTTCATCGAGAACAAATATGAAGTCAAACATAATTAAATATTAGATTTTGAGGCAGCGGCGGCCTTTGCTGGAAATAAAAGCGGATTTAGTGGGATTACTAGATCCACTCTGGTCTAACTGGGAGGTCTGGGATCAACTGTCTCTGGATGACGTCCAACACCTCGTGGGCATTTTCGTCACAAATCAACCATCTGATCAGCTGGAATTAAGCCCAGATGTATCGACAATCATCTTCACCACAGTGATAGCACACATTTCTTTAAATATTAACTGATTAATTAAAATTCCAATTTTAAGTCGATACTTTTGTGCAGTTATAAAAATAATAACAGATTGATTATTAAATGCGTTTCTGTGGTTTAAATGATGGAATGATGTTCCTCAGCTGGCAGGCGGTGTTAAAGGCCTCACACACACTCAGTTATTACACATTTACAAACAAACAATAACTGGATAAATAAATAAATTCCGCGGGCGTCTTTTTAATGGTGATTTATTCTAACAACTCATTTTGTGGTCGCTGTCCGCTGTCGGTCATTTCCACAGAACGCTGAGAGGCAGCTTCTTCATTTTATTGCGACAAACACATCACAAAACATGAACACATTACTTCACGAATATTTCGATCCATAACGAGTTTCCAAGAGTGTGTGTGTGTGTGTGTGTGTGTGTGTGTGTGACTGCAGAAAATAAAAGAAATACCATCCAATAATCATCCATCATTCGGGTAAAAGTTACAAAATCAGCAGGATTTATGAGAGTACAGTCACCAACATTGTGCAGAAATACATGAAGTGCATCACAGTTGCTCCTCAGCAGGAACAAGGAAGTGAGAAAAGTTCACGTCAAACTGTCCAGAACTTTCATTTCGTTGCATATTGATGGTCGTCGTCTCTTTTTAAGGCAGGTTGATCCGATTCACAACGTTTGAAAACGCGTAGAGTGATTTTCCTTCTCGTGTTTCGGCTGCAGTGAAATTACACAACCACGCAACTGAAACAACCTTCAGAGTCACAGAAAAGGTAATATTTTACAATAATTTATCTTATATTATCCACATCCAAATCGACAGACTTAGAATAAATAAGCTTAAATTAATAAATAATTACAATAATAATTTACATTCACCTCATGAACACAATATTTACTCCAAATACAGATGCATTTATTTAAGGTTTCCCCCCCACACACAACTTCCTGTAGTTAAAGGACCAGTTCACATCATCATCATCATCATCAGGTCTCCTAAACACATGCACTTCTCCAAACTGGCTTTGTGTTAATAATTAATTTTGTGTAACCAGTTTATCAGGTTACGAAGAAACACATATATATATATATTTTAAAAATCGAAGATTGTATTTGGCTGCCTTGCATAGCTCAGTTGACCTTTATTGCTGACAGACTGAATCTCTGAGCTCCAATCGTGTTTCAGCCAACTTCCCTGATGAAGCGAAGCCTCTTCTCTTCTCCCCTTGTTGTTTCAATCTGCTCATTTTGTTTGAAAACGGAAATAATTTCAATGTCAGCAAATGTTTTTATCGTAAAATAAATGATGTAATTCACTGTAACTGCCAACAACGTTCGCCAAGGCTCCACCATTATTCATTTATACTATATTCTGAATTACAGTGGCAACGAATTTGTTGGAATGATCCATGAAATCTTTTCTTTAAACGAATCAAACCTGCATTTAGACTGAGGTCATTAGTGTCTAAAACAAGCCGCTGTTGTTGGTTCCGTCTCTGAACAAGAATTGAGAAAAAGAGAAATGTGTGTTTAATTTTCAGACTTTTATCACAGCACAAAGAAAAGCGGGGCTGAATATTTAACACAAAGTTGATGTTGAAATGTGCGTTTTTGCAGTGCGTCGTCTGGAGTCCGTTTCGTTCCACTCACACATCTGCGGGGGGAGATGCATCTCATCTGAAACTTGAACTTTGTCCAGCTGATTGATTAATTGTGGAAAGAGCCATTAACTTCCCCCTGTGATTGGAAGGACTGGCTGCGGACGTGTAGGTCGTAGGGAAAACGGGCCTCTGGGGAGACTCGGTACATGGAGTTGTGCGCAAGAGCGGTGCGCCCTGGCGCACTGCAGTAGCGCATACTATAGTGGCTGCTTTTGCTGTAGTCTGGTGGATCGTCGTGTTTCAGGGAGAAAATCCCGTTAAAGTTCATCGGGGGGCTCAGCTGCCCGTCGAAATGCGGGCTCCCGCTCTCAGGGGACGGGTTCTCGTAGTACGGCTCATACGCGCTGCCGTAGCTGTAGTGACGGAAGGGCTTGGCGCTGGTCTCCAAGCTACTGCCGCTGTGGCCGGGGGGCGTGTTCATGTCTGAACCGGGGTACGAGTACATGGCATCATACGGCGACCTGCCAGAGAACATGACCTCCCCGTTGTGGTCTGTGAGGAAATTTCTGGCGTTCAGCTGCAAACAACCCGCCACCAAGTTGGTTGTGGGTTGAGATAATCCTTTACACAAAGTCTGTACGAAGGCGAGGAGGTCCGGTCTTTTCCCTGCGCTCAGAGTCTCTGACAGGGCCCAGATGTAATTTTTAGCCAGTCTAAGCGTCTCAATCTTGGACAGTTTTTGAGTTTTGGAGTAGCATGGCACAACTTTGCGCAGACTCTCCAGTGCAGCATTCAAGCCGTGCATCCGGCTGCGTTCTCGGGCGTTGGCTTCCTGGCGCCGGAGTTTGGCCCTGTCCACATGCTCCTTGCCGGGCTTCTTTTTCCGGGGGCCTCGCTTTTTAGGAAGGCCGTTCTCATCCTGGTCGTCCTCTCTTTCGTCCTCGTCTCTGTCGGACATGTCGTCCTCGACCTCCCTCATGTCTGAGCTGGACCTGTCTGAGTGCTGTCGCTCCTGCTCCAGGCTCTCAGGTAAGCCTTCACGGGGAAAATTGGCACCAAACCGCGGCTCACACATGATATGAGGTTCATCGAACGGCAGCGTCAACATATTTCCTGCAAGACCAAGGCAGAACACGGAGGGTGAGCGCAGAGTTCATAGCGGCGTCTTCTGAAGGTTGTTAGTTAATTAGTTAATTACCTTGTGGATGATTCCTCCCATGAGGAAGAGAAACAATTTGGCAAAGCCAATGTCACAGTTTTTGTGATAAAACCACATTTTATCACGCGTTATTTGCTGCTTGCGCGTTAATTTGTTGTTAACCAAAGTGAACAAGACAATTACCGCGCACACATTTAAGTATTTAACTCGGAATAAAAGCTTGTCAAGTTAACAAATGCATAAATGCATCGACATCGGTATAAAGTAATACTCACCTCTGGTCAGTGTGCACCTTGCATGATCCCAAATATCTGAATCTGCGCTGCAGCTTCTTCTCTTCAAAACCACTAAATTAGAAGAAGCTTAAACCTGCGCAGTCTCTTTTCTCCTCTCTCTGTCTCGCTGTGCTCTGCTCTTCCTTTCCTCTCTCCCCCTCTCTCTCTCTTCCCCTTCCTTCTCTCTTTGAGGAATGACACTCATGCCAACAGCGGGTACCCATGCCATCTGCCGCTGACGTCTCGTGGCAGCCGAGACCACGTGTTCAGTGTCCCATGGGACCTCCATTCCGCACCGATCATCTGGCAGCTCCGGTAATGGGCACCGGGAGGCCCACGTTTACCGTCAAAAACACAGAGCGGAGAGGGATAACAAGTAATACCTGCAAGTCTTCGTGTAAAACAGATGAATTAATGTCTTTTCGCCTGGAATAATGTAGGAGCGTACAAGCTTCTCAACAGGTTAGATGATAGATAGATTTTAACATTAACATTTAACATTTCTTCTTTTATATTTTCTTACATAAGAAAGTCTTATGTTTTTATGTCAACACATGCAATTTGTTCTAACACATCTAAATATTCTGTGCAAGCCTGTGACTTAGTTCAGTTGATTTAGATTTACTAGTTTATTGAACAGTTAGCTTGACCTTATACAACAGATATATATATTTATGATTTGTTTATATAACATTATTAGTAGTTCTGTACTGTTGCACCCACCAGAGTGGATCCGTTGATTTGAAGAGTTCAACTCTTCAGACTGAGGAACAGAACAATGGTTCTGCAGCAAACATGTTGAACTGGCTTGTGATTGAGCCAAATCAAAGAGGAGATCATAACAAGTCTGCTAATATGTTATAGAAATGAATTCAACTCACCATTTCAAGTGAAAAGACTTCAAGTCCTCAATAAAAACAGACATTTTTAGCTGAATTAGCTTGAAAATACAAAAGTTAGACATTTTTGTTATGTTATTTAAACATTTCTAGTTGATTCCACAAAATTCCTGTATGAATTAATTTCTGCAAGTTTCCTCAACTCAATTAAATAACAAAAGCACCATATTAGTAGCTTTGATTGTTCAGTGTGTACTGCTGTTGGTATGTTTTGGCTCCATCACAACCCAGTCCAACATGTTCCGTTCCTCAGTTTGAAGAGATCTCCTCAGATCAACTGATCCACTCTACCTTAACAGAAATATCAATAATCCTAAATAAACAAACAGATCAAACAAGAGATCGTTCTGATGAAACTAACTGACTTAAGCTCAAACAAGAACCCAGACAGATACATTAGAAGACTAATGTAATGAATGGTTTGGAGCGTTTTAGTGCTGTTTTTCACAGGTTTGCTGGAGAAAATGATACATTAGTTATGTACAGGACCCAACCTGTAAAACTCCATTTATTATCATTTTCATTATCATTTATCGGTTGCTGCTGATGGTAACTATCACCTACCTATATAATCCTAATTTGTTTAGAAAAATCTGCAACTTTTGCTGCATATTATCCATTGCACGATTCTTTGTATCTGAATTCAATCTTTTTTGTGTATATCCTCGGCTCGTAACATTTTGATCTACATTTGTAAATGAGAGTGTGACAGAATTCAATAGTTTTGATCCACATCACCAAGCTGAGGGGAAACTACGTCAAACAGAAGTGATGTCAAACTGTTGGATACTGTGAATGACTCTTAGCACGTCAGAGTAATAGCCCATATATTTGCCACATACTGGCCAGCGCTTTTGAAGGTGACGGAACACCACAATGACAAAGTGAAGAATTATCACTTTTCACCAGCACTTTTCTACATATCAAGGTGAAGAAGTGGTGAGACGTAAAACATGTAATCAAATACCTGAAAACAGCCTTTGCTTAAGTTCAGTCCTTTAAGGATTTTAGTAATGTTTTGCACATGTAAGAAAAAAATCATATCATATTTGAATATAAAGTTACGGTCAGCTTATGTCCAACCAAACCTCAAACTTTATAATGTCAGATCAGGACATTTCCAGCTTGGACTTCAGTTCAAAAGTCTTGAAAGGCTCTGATAAATTATGTCATAAAGATATCAGATCACAAAATACTTCAAATACTCCAAATTAGATGTCAAAATATATAATTTCTAGCTTCCTCGTGAATGACAAGTCAGAGGACAACTAAAGAATGTATGATTCATGTTTTTCACACATTACAATAAAGCATCAAATTGAACGAAAGAGCCATTTTCAATATATTAGCTAATTGATTAATCAACTTATTTGCCATTTTTGCTAATGGAAAAATTTTCTATCGACTGATCGATTAGTTGATTTATTTGATTTAGGAAATTCCAGCAGGCACAAGATATGAGCATACCAGAGGGGCGTGCACAGTGTTGGTACCTCAGGACTGTAGACATTAAGTACACCCTGTGGAAAAGGCCCAGTGGCAAGCTGCCAATTCCAGACTGGGGCACAGCTGGCATTCGATATGGGTATATGCTCCTCTCAGTTATGTGGAACACACACATAAACTTATGCATGTGAATGACCTTGTTGCAAGGAGAATCAATTAAAGCGACTTATCAATCTCTCTGTATTGGACATTGCAAGACATCGATCAGCAGCACAGAACCACAGCGTGTTGATGACACCTTGGTGTGAGTTCAGAACACGAAACACTGACACCACGTCACTGGTGTGTGTGAGACAGAGCACAGAGTTAAACATGCGTGTGGACAAACACATACTGTACACAGAGACAACCAAAAACATGCATTGGACACACAGACAAAAAATATATATATAAACAATAGTGACAATCCCTTCATCACTGCATTCCCCTCATAATGCCTCAGCTGGTCTGCTGATCGTTCTGGTCCAGCACACACACACACACACACACACACACACATACACGAACACACACCAGCATCTGATGAGTCAAACTCCCCATCTCAGACTAATCAGTTGACTGCACTAATTGCAAATGCAAATATGCAAATTTATATTAATTAATTACTCCACTAATTAGTTCTCTTGTCTTTTCAGGTAATAAATCATGGTGTGGTTGAGAGAGAGAAAGAGTGAGACATGGTAGTGATCTTTTGTCTGCTACATCCTTGTTGCAGGTCTGAATTTCATCCTGTGATGTTTTCGGGAAAGGTTTGATCAAACCGCTCGGCTGAGACACCTCAACTTTTGTCTTTTTTCACAACTATTCAAATCTAGTTAATTATTTCAATCGATATTTTATGTGTCATACTTCAAGGGTGGAAGTATTGTAATTCGAGAGGTATAACAAATAGCAGAGGTTGGTAAATCAGGGTGTCTCGCTGACAGTTCTTGCCTGTCAGCTCTTTTAATTATCACATTATCAGCTTTTATAGGCTCGGTGCGTGGTGTAGAGCTGCAAATGAAGGCGCTGCTGATCGCACGCTGAGTTGCAAACGTTTCTCAATTGATGTCAGCAGTTAAAGTGAGTTCGTCTCTGGATGATGAGTGCAAGGTGAAATGGTTCATGGTAATGGTGTGATAATACAACACAATTATGTCCAAAATCTAATTCACTGCATGTCGTTAGAGTTACTTCTTAAAGGTCTCGTCTTTAGTTAAACCACACTCCAAAATTGAACACTAAAGGCAGCGTATGTGTTTTTAATCCCGGCAGTGACTCTGTAATGAGGCAGACACTGTTAAATTTCAGTTTCTCAGCAATCTGGCAACTTATTTATTTTGTTTTGCTTTAAACACATGGTGAAATAGCATTTCTGTCTGCTTTAGTTAAGTTAGGAGGCTTTCCTAATACAAGTGCAACTAATTTATCTGACTGCTTGTGATTTATTATCTGCATTTATGATTAGAGAATTTGAAATATCTAACATTTTGCTGTTTAAACTCCCGTCATTATCATATTCTCCCCTTTGTGTTTCCTTTGTTCCATGTAAAATTGTGCTTTATTTTTTTTGGAGACAAAGAAAGGGGAAACGGAAATAGTAATAATAAAATAAAACTTTTGCAAATGTACATATATGTAATATATTGAATGTAGATAATGGACTGTTATAATGTGTAATTTAAATTATCAGATGACTATAGTGGAGTAAAGAGTCCTCATGATTGCAGTAGAGTGGTAATATTAAGATTAAGTATTTGATTTTACAGCTTTTCTTGTAGCTTTGTGTAGAGTAGTAGAGCATAGAGTGCTTGAGTACTCGTAGTTATTTTAGATCTCTGGAAATATACTTTATACTACATAGATGGTTGTAGTGCTTTTTGGACATATACCTTTACTCTGATGGTTTTAGATCTGTGTAGTTAGTTAAGACACTTTAACATTTAAACCTAACCTTTAAAAAGTGTAAAGTAAACATGTTCCAAATCACTGTTGATTCTCTAGATATAATTAAAAAAATGTCGCATCTCACCCCTGAAACAAACTTCTCCACTAAGACGATTTTAAACCACCCTGTATCTCATTTGTTTAGTTTTCCAGACAATATCTGCCCTTGGCACATAAAATCAGTCTATTATAACCTGCATAATTGAGTAAAATGAGAAGTTTAATGCACGTTGTCAACAGCCAGATTCATGTTATAAATCTGACCTAGAATTAAAAAGAAAAACATGCTGTAAAACCTGCTTTGGGGACAAGTGAATTGTGAGGACACAACCAGCAACACTGAAGTCTCTCATGCAGCACGGTGGATGTGCAGAGGAGAGTCGAGGATTGTGGGACTGATTACCAGAGGCCAGGTCCTGGACTGGTGTCCTCCAGCTGTGCTGTTCTACCCAATTAGAAACTCCATATGCTGCCCCACTCAGCTGCTGAGTGGCCACACCTACCACCCACACAGGTGGAGTGCTGTGGAGTGTTTGTGTGTTTCCCTTTGTTATCTATCAACACAAACACTCCAGTGAGAGAGAAAAGTGAAGGTTCTCTAGTGCCAGTTTGTGTTTGGATCCAAGGTTTTATAGTGCACAGTAACAAAATCACCTCACAGATCTAATTTAACTCAATCTGATGGTCCACCACTGCAATACTTTCTTAATCCCAACTTATTTCCTCACTCACAAACAAAGCAACTCACTCTGTCGCTGCTCCTTTGATAAGAAACACACAGGTATTTAGGTGGGTGGCATAGAAGTGCTAATAGTATTAAAATATGGGGTATGAATAATGGATATGTTTTTGAAAATGTATAATGTAAAGATGTTAGTCCCGTTTTCAGACAGAGACGGGATGCAGTCGTGAAATGTTGCTGGAGGCACCCGTTTCTTTTTCAAAGCACAATCTGTTCGCACACGTTCAAAGTGGCTGTGACAATCTGTTGTGGTAGAATGCGACACTTCCATACCCAGAGAGTGATAAAATAAATAAAAATGTGTCAGATTTCATATGTAAGTAAGAGGCACATCTTTAGCTTTATTTATGTTTTGTATTAAATGTATGACAAGCTCTATTTACTGCACTGTAGAGGAGGTGGCGTCCAACAATAGCTAGCTGCTCTTAGCTAATTTTTGCAGATTTCACTATGTAGGTTACTGTACCTCAAAAAATTTAAGATTTTAAAGCCTTTAAATGTTGCACATTATTCTAACTGACTAATTTTTATGCATTTCTCAAAGAAGCATGTTTTTAAGCATGAAGCAGAGATGACTGACAGAGCTGTAATGTCATTTTCTCACCCAATCGACACTCTTGGTGTTGATATAACTACTTTCTCCGTCTTCCCTCATCAACTATCCTCAACTCTGCCGCCTTGCTGAGTTTGAAAGCACTTCTCATTCATAACCAAAGTGTGGCACAATAATAATAATGTTTAGTGTGTAGTGCACTACCTGCAGATTTGTTTATGTTGCTCTTCCGTTCTGGTTTTACTGAGCCAAAATATGTGAGCAGATAGACAATATTGATTTTGTTTCTTTATTAATCATAGTTACTGCAAACAGATGTCCTCCAACAGAACCAGGCTCACATTGGATGGCCATCTGCCTCGACTGCTTTGGGTAGGTGAAAAGTGTTGAGATAAAAGAAGAGGAGACATAAGACAAGAATAGCAGAGAATCAACAGCAATGGACAGAAACATAGGTCATATAACCTCCTCGACCACATGACCTCCTCTCATGGAGAGGATTGGGAGGAAGGATAGTATGAAGGAACCAGAGAGATGCTTGAGGTGTCTCTTCCTTTTGAGTAAGTATTGAAGTACAGTTACCTTATAGCTGCTCATACACATTTCTTATCTTACTTATTCACTTCACTCTCCTTTACTGGATGTCTATTGAATAAAAAATTACACACACGATCTCAGGTCATTGCTATATATTCAAATAACATTTCAAAACTAAAAATATGTCCTACACAAGTTCCTGAACTCTTTCACCATAATACTTGACAGTTAACCTTAGAGATACTTTTGTCATTTTTCCCTCCAATTTCAGCCTATTTAGAAACCATTTACCCTAATGTTAGTCCTAACCAACTCAGAATTAGAGGAATTGCATTAAAGGAATAATCTGACATATTGGCAGGGTTGCATCTTTGTTTGCATAGATTTCTATGTGATGATCAATGGCTAATGGCTGCAGCTAGCTTGGCTCACTAAATACTTTGTGGTTTTATGATGAAACACATGCTATAGAAATGACCTAGTAACCTAAACATGGATAAACTGTTATTGGTGAAGAAATATTACAACATGTAAGTCCCTCCAACACCACACAGTGTATTAAACAAACAGGATATAACATTGTCTTTTACATGTTTTAACTTTTAAGAGAACAAACTAAGCTTTCTCACTGCCGTTTACAGTCTTAACCCAAGCTAAAGTAATCACATTCTGCCTTTAGCGCCATACCTTTAGCTACACTGTGGAATTAACTTTAAAAAAATGCACACAATGCACAAAATACATGCTGTATTTCTCACTTGAATCCTTTAGGCGTAAAAACTAAGCAACTTTGCTTTAAATAAAACATCTGTGTTTTATTTATAGCAGCAGCGTTTCAGTTTTCTTTACAATTTCAGTATGTGATTACATATTTTCAAAAAAGAAACTCACAACAGAAACTTCTGTCACTTCTGTTCGGTCTTAGAAGTTGGTGCTGTGACAATATAATATCAGACTGTTCTGTATTTAACAAACGTTTATGGTATTGTATCTTCTCCATTTCTCGAAAGTTACACTTTTTCTGTGTCTGTTTTGATAATTTTACTGAAATTGTAACTTTAAAAACTTACTGAGCGTTGAGTATTTTTCAATTAAACCAAAAACATAAGATGAAGAACTAAATTCATACTGAGTAAATTCACCCCTGACTGTTCTGCATAACTCCACCTTCTTCTCCACACTATTAAACTCCATTGTAACGTTGCTGGAAATATCTCAACATGACACCGCGCCATCTGTGTTTAGCCAGTTTTAGCAAGAACAAGCAACATGGTGTCGCAGTGTTAAATTGGTTTGAGGTTGATTTACCAACTGAAATGCTGCATGATGAATGGCGGCACAACATAACTAAAGAAATACAGTAAGTATACAGTGATAAATCTATGGAGTGCACTGAATAATGCATCATGTCTTAAAAGTTAAGCCCATTTGTGTGAAAAGTAACACTGTTGGAAATGAAAACCATTACCAACACCAAGCCACAAGTAGCTTCTCTAGCAGAAGCTGATGGCCAGTAATGTTTCAAAATCTTCCGAAATTGTAGGTCAAATATGGGTCTATAATTAGTAAAAAGACAGGGACAGCAGTGGTGCAGCTGGAAGAGTGGTCACTCATTGACTCTAGGGTCAGCAATTTACCACCCAAATTCTACTTAAAAAATGGATAGTAAAAAGGATAGGCCTTCTAAATAACACATTCACATTAGCATTGATAGTGAGACACCAAGTGGGATGTGACATTACACAATTCATTATTATTTAGATGTTTATACAAAAGAAATAAGAAACAAGAAACAAATAAGACACATCTTGGGATTGGGTGAGACAGAGTTTGTTGTTCAGAGGTAGGTAATACATTTACTCTGTTACATTTACTATTTGTAAAAAAAATTTTATTCTACACATTAGATATTTTTGCCACAGAAATGCCGCTAGTGGATCTACCGTACCACGTTCACCAATCAGACATAGCCATGCAGTCACATGACCCAGTCCCATGTGCAAAGCATTAGCTACCAGCTACTACCATTAGCTGTTGACTAACAGTGCCTTTGTAACAGCAGCATTGCATCAACATAAGCTTTGAGACATGCACTGAAACTCTGAACATATCTAGACATTATTCGAGTGAGTTTCATGTGAGAACATAAATGTCTGAAAATTTATTTTTCGATTTTACCCCGGAGCTAATCGGTTTAAAGCCGGGGAAAATGTCTGAATGTGTTCTCGGCTATGTCATGTCATTCTTCCCTCACTCTCCACACGTTCTCTTGCTCCTCGCTGAAATCAAGCAGCGTTTCTCCCCATGTTAGAACATGTCTGACACATAATTCCACACAGTGTCCAGACCAGATTGTCCAAACTTTTTATTAGTTTTGCTAAGTGGCTAGAACAAATAGTCCCACTGTCACTGTTAACCCAGAAACATGAACTCACGTAGAACAGCTGAGAGACAACATTTTATAAAAATCATGTATCATTTTCACTTAAAGTCTCAGAAAATGTGTAAAATATAATTTATTGCATCTTTAAATTAAAATGACAATTTAAATTTAACAATTTCATAATGGAAAACGCTTTAGGCGGTTTGACAATGATTACGTAGTACATTCTATGACATCTCGCTGCAGTAGGTCTGATCTCTAATTACCTTAAAAATATTATCAGAATTATCAGATTTTCACACCAGAGATGTGTGTAGAGACAACAGGGAGCTCAGTGCCCTTTGTGACTTACATCATCTGCTGCGTGTCACAGTGCTGCAGCATGACGGGGGTCTGCCCTGCCCCTTGCGCCCACCTCAGGGGGTTACACTTGGCAGCCTTGACTCCTCACCTGACAAGCTTCCAGAAAAGAAACCACTTGGCTGCCAGCTGAAATAGCTTCTTCCTATTTGGGGGTCGGCCCCAAGTCAAGATGAGGGAAGCTTGGCTCTTTAAGAGTTGGGCCAATTCCCAGACACACTAGCAGCTCGTGCCACAGGGCCCTTTGATTCTGGGCTCTCCATCAGTTACTCTAAATAGAGCTCTGCTCTCTTTCCAGTGGAAAGACGGGCTTTCATTTTCATTAAACGGCTTGATATGTAACGTCTACTTTACACACTGCGTGATGTGGCCGTGTGTACTTAAGTGGCGAGAACACGCCGTTTGCTCTCGTTAGGTTCAGAGAATGGATTGCCAAAAGATTAGCCAAACTGTAACCTTGATGTGGCTTATTTTTTTTTAATCTTTGCTTTAGGGCTGAAAAGATTAGTCAATTAATCAATTAGTTTATCCACAGAGAAATAACTGGCAACCATTCAAATAATTCATTATTATCCTTTCCCTTCCCCATGGCTTACTTCTTTTATGTCTTTTATATCACAGTGGACCAAACAATGAATCTAGAGACATGAGCTTGGGCTTTCTTATCATATTTTGTAGAACAATCAGTAAATATACAAGCTTCACCTCCAGTTTGCTCTGTGTTTCTCTGCTGTGGCTCTCCATCCATGTATCAGGTCCACATTAGCTTGCATATACTGTACATATCTAATGTGCGGTTGGGGGTGTGGTCCTTCCCACAGGTGTGGCTGCTTTCCTTTTGATCAAGCAAGCTGATTAGCAGGTCCAGGTAACATCAGAGCAGCAGTTCCCGCCAGTGGCCGTGTGATTAAAGTCACACAGAGTGAGTTTCTGAGAGCCGGGTAATGAGGGGACAGGCTGGCGGATGCCTCCACAACCTCCTCCTCCTCCTTCTTCATCATCAAGTAACACTGGAGCTCAGCCTGTGTCCAGGACAGGAGGTGGGGTGGAGCACAAACACATTCACATGCATGCACTGACAAACTACATTTGCACATGTACCAAGACTTGGATATACATACACGTTGTGTTTCTGATGCTCAAAATTCTCTCTCTCTCTCTCACTCTCACACACACACACACACACACACACACACACACACACACACACACACACACACACACACACACACACACACGAGAAAGCAACAGATTGAGTTTGTGTGTGTAAATTAGTCTTTGCACGGCAAAATGATGGAACAACCATCACAGGACAGAGACTCATGTCTAATAACCCTTCACTTCACTTAATACAGCCAAATAAACTTTTTTGCACATTGAACTTCCTAGCAGATCGACTATTTAATAAATAACCCGAAACAAAAGCTCTGCAACTCAACAGTGAGCTATAACAAAGAAAAACAGAAACCTTCTTTGCCGATGCACCAAATTCCTTGATTGAGCTAAAAATAAGCATTAAAATCTCTAAAATACTGTTGATGGCTTTTGGTTACAGGCAGTCACCATTCTCATGCTTGGCAATGGGCTTTTATAGCAGGGAACTAATACAAGATTTCTGTTCTAGTGCAAACACAGTGGCCATGGGCACCAAGGAACAGCTGCCGTATAATTGAATTAACATTCGCCTTCTGCTCCGGCACTCAGCACTGTGCTGAGAGCTCATACACATCCCTCCACAAGCTCCATCATCCTGCCCATGAATATGCATGCTACTTGTGATAAATATGTGTTCTGTGTATAATGTTTGTGGAGTTGCATATACAGTGGATAAAGAGCTATGTACTGACTATCTTGGGAGAGTGACATGGTATACATCAAGTCTGTTGATCAGTTGTAGTCCCACAGGCTCTCTGAGGCTGAGAGAAGCAGTGCTGGTGAAGCTCCAGTGTCATTCGAAGACAAACAGAGACATCTAGTGGATTATTCACCGTGTGTCCATGTAGCAGTTGGAGCACCATACATGCAGTAGGCTTTGGCTTTCACCAAACAGAAGCAACTGTAAATATGATCTTGCTCTGCAATGCAAGGAAGGTCAATTTAAACACACAAAAAAAGTTTTGATCATTGAATGTTCCTGCTGAGCGAAATAAAAAACAGGTGATTACAAGGATCTACAAAGAATGCAACACAAAACTACACAAAATAATACAACATGACCTCAAAGAGTCTTATGTTCTCAGGATGTTCCAGATATCCCACATCCAACAGACAATGTGACTCTTTGAGTGACATTATCAAGAAAGATCCAAAAACTAGATTTAAAAGACACACAGAAACTAAATGCACATGGAGTCAAGGAGCATGCAGATGCCGTGAAATACATGAATAAATATTAAAGAACAGGCAGCATGGTACACGCAAAACAGCATGCAATATGACAACCTGCATGTAACTGGCTGGTATAAATACTGACTTAGCTGATGGGGAGACGGGGAACAGGTGTGTGAGTGGGCTGGGGGAAGGTCAGGTAGCTGGAAGTGAAGTGAAAATATGGAGGGCATAAAATGGCAGTTCTGGAAAGTTCCATAGGAATAAACAACTTGGTAACAATAAAAGGGCACAAAATGACAACAAAGTGATGCAGAATTACACAGAACATCCACTAAATGGTGGCGTTTTATCATCTATGTGTTTAATTATTCTATTGTGAGCCATTACTGTGATAAAATCAATCAGGTTTCAAAATAGAATTTAATAACCCACTTTTTCATTTTAAACATTCATAGGTCATATTCAAGTTATTATCTTTAAGCACATGTCACACACTCACTAAAAATGGAATCAAAAACATTAGACGTAAGAAATTGTGATCTATGTCTTTGTTCTAGTTTTATTTTAGTTTCTGTCATGGTTTTCATCACACATCACACACACACACACATACACACACACACACACCCTCATCTGGCCACACCTCCTCAGTCTTCTCAGTCACACTTCCTCACTCTTTTGACCACACTCCTGCTTGCTCCCCTGACACACACATACTTATACTCACCTACGTCACCCTCATCTCTCCCATCACTCCCAGCTTCAGCCCATCTGTCAATCATGAATATCTTCCTCTCTAACCCAGCCAGTACCCGATCCTCCAGTTTGTGCTTGCCCATTGTTCTGGACTAATCCCACTATTCTAGACTTCTCTCTCCCTGTAACTGTAGTTTAGTTTCTGTTTATCTAATTCACTTTCTTATGTAGTTAATTCAGCCAGTAGTTTTCCTATTTGTCCTCATTTAGGAGTGGTTTTCTGTTTATTTCTAGTTTGCTTGTTTGACTTATGCCTTTTGAGTTATCTTTTGTTTGACTATATTCAGAATAAAATTCCTAATTATCCATGCCTGCTTTATCCTGATCTTCATTTGGGTCTGTCACGTTGCGATTATCCTGACAAAAACTTTCAGAATCAGGCCTGAAATGGGTCTGAGTAATCAATGCATCACAGATTTATCAAAAAATATATAAGTTCAAATCATTACTCTAAACAAAGCGTCCTTTCTGGAGGGGATGCTTCAACATCTTAGAACTGTTTGATATAGGACAATTGAAACATGCTGATGACATAAGCTTGTGCTATTGTTTTTATTAACTATTTTCCAGTATTTGTAAACTAGAAAATCAATAATGTAAAAGATTGTGTGCAGGTAATCCATTGTTGACTTCAAGCCCTAGATACAAAATCACACTGGTTATTTTGTCAGACTTAATAAAGTTCCTACAGAAGCACAAAGCACATTATTCATAGCTGTGGTGTGTCAAATTGGTGGAATGCCCCTTTAACACCGTACAATTAACTATGGAGCCGTAGAAATGAAGACAGACAGACATGATCTGAGCCCTTTGAATCCAGATTTATTGATACGACTGTGCAGTCACAGAGCATGGTGGCACACATGGCCGCCTGGCCAGCATGGGATAGTAACACACACGCATGCATGTACATGCACACACACACACACACACACACACACACACACACACACACACACACACACACACACACACACACACAATCATAACAATAGCATAGCATACCTTGTGTGGAGATCATTTATAGGTGGTTCTAACAT
>OMLM01015240.1:56644-70450 GCA_900302695.1 Helostoma temminkii | reverse complement strand
TAAATATACGTCAGAAATTGATCTTTAAAGTGAAATAATGCTTTTTGAGTATTTGAAATCGTGTTGGTGGTGAAAATGATTTATCCACATTTATACAGAGCACTGCATCACTTTTAGATTCACTCTCTCTCTCCTTCTGTCTCGCACACGTGCACACACGCACACATCCTCTCTTATCGATAGAGCAGGTCACAGTGAGGAGATCAGAAATGCACATTAAGTATTTTTCGGCAGTTTCACACACACACACACACACACACACGCTTTATATCCGTCTAACTTTAGACACTAGAAGAGGACACCAGTCATTACAGAGTGATTCAGACTAAACAAGGAAAAAAAAAACATTAAACAACAAATAATCTGTTCAATTGTAACTGTTAGACAACCATACAGTTATGCTTCTGATTATGGTCGGTATAAATTCCTATTAAAGATTCCATACAGTAGTCTATCACAGTAAGTGAAGATAGAGTAAACTATTAGACTGTACATATGTTGGTACAGAAAATATATTCTGCAAGTCAGGCAAGCTATTATGTAGATGCAAAGGTTTTTTCTATGTATAAATCTAATTGGTTTTGATTGTTACACCTTAAATTTAAAGTTACGTATAGTTTGAGCAACTTGAATTTTCTGATTCCAGAGCTGGTGAGATAGAACATATTGAACAGACAGACAGAGGAGAGACAAAATCTTAGAAAATCATTACACGCTGAAGACGTTTTTGACAATCCAGAGTCAAAAACGAAGTAGTGAACAGTACGGTAAAAGAAACATCCAGTACACAGCACAAAAACAGCCAGTTTTCTAAATAAAAAAGAGCAAAATATACCCTTACAAATACTACACTTCTGCAACATCAAACTGCTGACTTTACACATTTTCCAACCATTTCTAAAATAAAGGTCTTTTCTCAAGACTCCTGTAGTGTGAAATATTGAAGGAAGAGTTTAACTGGTTTGTTTGACTGTAGCTGTGCCAGCAGAAATTCACAAAGTGTGTTTTCCTACAGGTGAAGAGTGTGAAATGAAAAAGTACATATATAGGCACACATTCAGTCAGCTGGCTTGATAAACCACAGACTGTATTTTTAGTTAGAAAGTAGCATGTGGTTACACTGTGTGATGAACTGCTTTACATGCCAGCATGATACTAATATTCCTATAATATAAAAATGGGGAATTTGTATTAAAACAAAAAGGCTGAAAAATAATTTATAATTCCTATTTACCTTTTTTGAACCCTACTGTACATATACAATACATATTAGACTATGTAGCAGTGTGCACATACTTTCAAATAAACTTAAAATATGCCAAGAACTTGATCTAGGCACAATTCATTCTGTGATTTTGATACTAAATGAATAAGGAAAAACAAAAGTGCACAGTTTGAGAGAAAACAAATATATCATTATGCAAATACTGCCAAAATGCTTATTTCTTCTAATTATACATAATAATTATATAGTAAAAGCTGAACCAGCATTGCAGGGGTTCAATATATTACATATGCACAGTAAGCAATATTTGCATCTTGTATACACAACATTACAAGCTTTAAAAACCTGGCAAACAACCAAGAAGCGGATACAGTTTGGACTCATAGCCTTGGATGCATCACAAAGGTGTACGAGCACACTGTAAACACGTTGATTAACATTACACCAACAACCTAGAAGGTGAATCTGCTGCAACATAAAGTACTGCAAAAAAAAAATTGAAACCAAAAACACACGCTTTTCATCAAATTCTGCGACAGTGTTGTTGTTTGCTACAGATTAAATACACGTAAGAAGGCATCGAGAAGAAGACTTTTGACGAAGAAATGACATATTGTGAGTATATTAGACACACGATTCATAGAGGACATAACAAATGCAAAACAAATGTTACAAAACAGGCAAACAAAAATTTTAAACCTCAAATGCATTTGTATACATGTGATATGTTTGAAATGCAAAAGTTGCATTGTAATATATGAGCATTTTTCACTATATTATATTTTGTCCAAAAAATATGTTTGTTTTTTTTTTTGTTGTTTTTTTTTTTTTTGGTGGTTGTAGAATCAGAATTTCTACTTCCCCTCAGATCCAGACATTATTCATTATATACAGTGAAGTAGACACAAAAAAATATAAGCCTGATGGAAAAGGAACACAAATGAATTAGAATTGCACAAAGTCTGAGGAAAGCATTCGAAAAGTAAACATTTTAAGGGGTTAAATGAGCCACAACCGGTGACAGAAACAGTTTTTGTAGAAGCCAGACACATGAGACTCCCAACAGAAGCTTAAAAAGCATGTTTCCTACATAGAGTGCATCTGATTGAAGGGTACTTCATAAAATAATGCTAAAAATGGTGTAGACCTGTGAATTAAACCTTAGTGTACCATACACACACTCAGATATTGTACATACTATGCACTTATTCTACATTTCCTACAAAAAAAAAAAAAACAAAACACGTGTATTTATTTGCAAGAACTTCAAAATACTATAAAATAAAAATCATATGTCTCTAAATCATCTTCCAACCAAACATTGTAGTGCCAACTTTAATTGATGAGAACTTGCAGAGACAAATAAAACAGCGGTAAACAGTGGGAGTTGTGGAATGGCTACATGTCTGTGACTGACTAAGGTGAAAGATGGCAAACAAACAGATAAACAAAGCAACGTTTTCAGTGTTTAAAAGGCTCCTCTTCATCCCCACCACCGCCGCTGTCATCTTAAGGTCATTTAATCTCTGTATTGTTTTTATCGGTAAGCAGAAAGGAAGGATAATGCACATGGGTAGAGCGATGAGCTCTGCATATAAAAGCATGGGAGTATAAACATGGTGAAAGTAAAAATGCAGAAGACATTTTAAGGAAGTGGAGCTGTCAGTGTCTCGGTGTCCTGTAGAGGGTGACACACTCCAGCTAATGGCCTTCCCTCTGAATCTGAGTAAGTTCTTTTAAAGCGCGACGCTGCTGTGATTGTCCACAGCTTTATTCCACGGCTCCCTCTGCTTTGGGGAAACATGAAAAAAGCTGTTAACACTAGCACAAATTTTCTAAAGGATGCATTATCTTAACTTTATTTTAACATACTCGCAATCATGTAACCAAAACCACTACACAGCTTATTAAAAAACTACTGTATTTCTTTAAACATGCTATCGCTCCCTATCCTAAGGAATATTTTCAATACTGGCTTAAACAAACTACAGTCTCAAAATGAACAACTGAATCAATGCCTTTGCACAATAGTTACCAAAATAGAATATTATCATGTTAATAAATGTGCAGGACTGTTGTATTATTTAATTTGTCTAAGGAAAGGGGGCCTCATAAACTGGGCCTACATACACATGTATATTTATTTACTTTTTCATATTTTATAAAATTTTCTGTCAATAGGAATAAACTTACCAACGACTCCCTTCTTCTGTTTTTCTTCAACCTCAGGAGATTCAGCCCCTTCAGACAGCTCTCCTAAAAGCCAGAGTAGTTGTGTTATATTGACTCAGCTACATTTTGTGGCAGCAAACATGCACTCTGTCCTATGGGAAATGCTGAACTCATCTTTCTTTTTTGATTCCATTTAGTTTGCAGTGCCCTTACAAGCCCACAGAAAGTTTTAGTCCAGATGCCAACAACACTAAAAACAAGCTTACAAGCTCAGTTTTGGAGGAAATGTGTATGTAAAATGAAAAACCTTCATCAAAATATATTAAAAGTAGGTAACCTATGGAGAGTTTAATGTTCCACTCAGTGTAAACATCCCTTTCTCTACAAAGAAATTGAACAAGTTGGTACATTAGGCTGTATGATACTGGAAAAATAAACAAGATTGTGTTTCCAACCTTAAAGATACCTAAGGGGAAAAACTTGAACAAGAACAACAACAACAAAAAACTAATTATTTGAAACACATCTGCAAAGATTGATGATGGAATTAATAATTTAGTTAATGTTTTTTTTAATAATTAACTGGTTGTCTTTAGATTCTGGCCTGTTAACAAACAAAACAAAACAAGACCTTTGTTATCATGGTCAGAAATAATCCTTAAATTATGAGACAGAAGGACTCAATTAATTCATCATCAGCAGATTAGTAATGATAATAAATAAAATTATATTTTGTAGTGGCGCTACTTGTTACTAAATTCCTCTCTAGCTGAGTAACAATAACTACTTTGTAGTAAGCATTTATCCTACAAAGACTGCATTAGTGCACTTGGTGTGGCATCCTTACACCATACCTGTAAAAACAGGTCATACAACGGGATTACACAGTTAAAGGGATATACCGTTCTGCAGTGGAGGATTCTTGTGTGTGGTGCTCTCAGGCTGCGCTCCCTGCTCCGTTTCTCCTGTGTTACCATCTGGTGGTCTGCTGACCTCTGCTGATTCAGGTATCTCCCCCTCCAACTTGTCCTCCTTTGGTTCAGGCTGCTCTGATTGTGTTTGGACCTCCTGGGGCTCCATCTCCTCTTGCTGTTGGGCTTGTTCCTCCGCTTCCCTTTTAGCTCTCTCCTCTGCCTCTGAGGTCACATGGAGTGTGAAGGCAGGTTAGCATGTATTAATTTAAGACAGCTCACTGACAGTTTGCTGTTACAGAGTTGTGGTCCGGGTCACATACAGGCCTTGCTTTGTTTTACGGTTTTATTATTTTTGCCTGAAATTCTACCACGTTCTCTCATGTAGCCCTCTCAGGTGACGTCTACAGCTAACAGCTAATGGTAGCTAGGAGACCAGCTGTGGAGGTGTACATCATGACTGGCACAGTTGCAGAAACAGGACTGGGGAGACTGGACTATTTTCAATTATTTATAGAACGTGATATGACTTGGGCAAAATCTTTTGGTTGCAAGGTTCTAAAAATATCAAACTGATTGTGGATGAAAGAGAACATAAAACACAAAAGAAGCATAAATCCTGCAGCCTGTCTTTCTTGATGATGGATTATAGCTGATCATAACTAACAAACCACACATAATGTGTACCTTAATATAAAGTGGCATCACTGACTAAAAATGAAACAAACTGTTTCAAAACAAAAACTGATTCTGAAAACATTCTGATTCTGGTCAGCACTGGTAAATTGTCTCTGTATAAATCAACAAAGGCTGTTTTACTGTGTATCCCACAAAATCCCACACTAATTAAGGTCAGTCAAAATCCCCTGCTGAGCAAGCTAAGAGCATTGCAGACGTTAAGAGCATTGCAGCTTTACAAGCCAATTTTCTGCATTCTGGTGGATCTCATCATCTGTGCGGACACATCAGTTTTCCCATGGTTTTGCTGTCCCCTGAGTCCCTAAAGCACTGCCACTTTAGCAGTTATATAGATGTTCAGTACCTTTAGCTGCCTGTGCTTTCCACCTCTCTCTGTTCTGATAAACCTCCTCATTCCACAATGCCTTGAAGTTCTTCATGTCCACTGTCAACAAGGAGCTTTGGACAGATGAGCTGCTGTCGGAGCCCACGCTCTTCACGTTTTGCCTCTTGGCTTCATCTGAGCTAAGGCTGTTCAGACTGGACAGAACAAAGTGAAACAGGACATTAAGAGTTAAACAAGATTAAGAGTTTACAACATACTTGCAGGCTGTACTTGAACACAGTGGAGCTTTCAACACATAGACGCAGGAATCAGTGTAGCTTAGTCTCTGTGGATATCCTAGGTAATTGGGCACCACTCCATAACCTTCTTGAAAAAGTAATCCAGTGGTAGCTGTCAATGTGCTAATAGCTAATTCAGCATTTTTCTTAGTGTCAATTTGTTCAAATGTAAACAAGTATAAGATAAAAACAGGCCTTAATCTGTAATTCCAGTTTATCTTGGTACAGAAAATGGGGGGCATAGTTGAAGTATAAAGTCTAAACTGTATAAAACTTTTAATAGATTGGCCTTAAAGTAGAGGTGTGGGGTTTGAGACATGCAGGTACTAAGGAGCCAGGGGGTCTAATGAAATGGAAGATACAGGTTTTTATGCACCTCGCCCATGCTGGGAGATAAAAATCTGAATATCTGGCCTCTGCTGCTCATGTTGTGGCCAGACCTTCTTTATGTGTCTTGTATCTCAGCATCATGAAAGTGCGATACTGCAATTTCATGGGAGTCCATCACACTGAGCGAGACATTTCACTCCACAAGATTCGGGATATCACCAAAGTCATTAGGGCACAGTGTGTGAGTAAGAATGTCTGTACAAAATTTCATGGAAATCCATCCAAAATGTTTGGACAAAGGTGGTGCGCCAACAAACTGACATTGCCATCTATGCAACATTAACTGCTTAAAAAATGAAATACACTTTTAGATTCCAAAACCAGAAAACAGACAGGCAGGTGTATTAAAAGAAGCAGACAGACGTAGCAGTTACAGATGATTGAAAGCCGTTATAAATGAATTGAAGAAACAGCCCAAGGAAATCCATAAGCATCCAGGTGTGTACATAAAAGGAGTCTGCACAAGTGGCAACACTATCAGGGATTTCCAGTCGGTTAGCTCCGACTGGAGGCACACTGTGTGATGCTAATGACTGCTGTTGAGGAGAATGGGGAGGTTGATACTGATGTGCAGGTGCAACGGATGATGCAGAGCCAGACTCGCCAAGGACTGCTTTATATTAAGATCACTTTACAAGGCACAACACTGAAGCAAATGACAAAAAGTTTTTAAATGATTTTTTCTGGCTGGTTTAAATATTAGTGCTACGAGAGCTGGTGCACAAATGCGTGGACGTATTTGATTCAGAAGAAACGTAATGAGCCAATTAATTAAGCCAGTGGAGACAAAAATCACTTCTTTTGTATCTCAAGAGGCTATTGTCTCTGCCAGGCTAGAATTAAGGCCCAGTCTTGATCAGAGATGGTGAAGCGAACTTGACTAGTGTCTCTAAAATGTCAATTTCAAGGTGTGTGGCTGTGCCTGATGAAAGGTGGGGACATTTCAATACACAGAACTGAATTACTCACAGGAGACTCATCTGCTGCTCTCAGTACTTCAATTAGATATGCTGTTATAGCACAGGAACCGTCACCACGGTGCTTTTCTGAGTTACTCAGAAAAGTATGAGAGGAGCAGAGTGGAAAAACGAAAATTTCCTACCCTTGATTAAGCAATAAATTTACATAGTCACACACTTCAGTTTGTTCAGACCTGCCGCTGAGCAGCATATAAAAATCAAGGCTTTCCATTACCAAATGATATCCCGATACAGAGACCTGACTAAAGAGCTACATACTGCAGCCCACCTTGAACGTCGAAACCCGGCAAAACCAGAATGAGAGGCCTCCTCGATGAGTGGCGGCACGATACGCTCCATCATGTCTGTCAGCACAGTGAAGGTGGGCACCACAATGAAGTCTATGAACCCTGGTGACAAGTGACAAAAAGGTGTGTGCAGGTTGTCATTTAATTCATATCGTCAGGAACATAATCTAAATGGGGGGGGCAGCCTCACGTCACTACTTTTAAAGTTTCAGTTCAACAAATCATTTCACTGAATCAAGTCAAGCAGTTTTTATGTGTTTCTACCTAATATTGTCTTTATGAGGCTATAGAGTTCAAAAATTAATAATTCAGCAGTAAATGGGTGTTTTATGGAAAAGATGAAGATCTCTTAAGGGAACTAGATTATTGGGTTAGCACCTTAAAAATACATAATTACTACACTTAATTATTTAACATTTTTCTTTATGCTTTATTGTATTGAACCCTCTTCTGAATTGAAATCTATATATCTATATATCCTTTATGAATATTTGGCAAGAGAACTTCAGCCACCATTACGCAGGTGATGCATGTGAGGGTGGTGTCGCTCACCTATCTGAGACTGTGCAACCATTGTGGACTTTCGGTCACACAGTGGAGAGAACGGCAGCCCGAGCTCTGATTCTTTGTCCCCCTGTAAATACAAGAACATGCCTGTCAGTCTTCGTGTGCAGAAAGAAGCTCCACACACTGCATAAACACTTTTATGGCACACATACAAACCACCACCAACACACTCCTATCAACAGGATTTGGATTTGTTTGGCTCCAGCTTAAGTGCTTCTGGGGCAAAAAAAGTGCTTTTGATTTGCCTCCTGAGTGTTGGAGTGGAGTCAGGAGGCGACGTTCTTCAGAACATTTATTGGTAATTCACATCCCGAGAGACAAAGGCCTTGTGAAGGCAGCCGCAACAACAATAGCACAGATAATGAGAACAATGTGGATTAATAATGGAAAAGATGAAAGCAATGTGGCACCAGTTAAATGTCTAATCTTATTGCTGACATTTATAAATACACTATTTATTATACATGTTCTACATTTTAATCCTCCCTGGTGCTTGTCTTGTTATCATTTTTAAAAATGACAGTGTGCAGAGTGTTTACAATTCTAGTTATGATTGAATGATGATCACGCAAACTGCTTTGGAGTGTAGATTTGTAATAATAATCATTTATTACTAATATTGTTTTCTTGGTGGTGTTACACTGCCACTGAGCGAAATAATGACTTACACAGGATGGAACTGGAAGAACAGCTTTTGCTGACGTTCATGGAGAAAACAAAACAATGCTACACACAAAAGGTGCAATAGTTTGAGAAGAGATAAATCAATGATACCTCACATCTTTTACCTTATGTGTTTCATCTTTTAGCAGTTCTAAGAAATCCAAGGTAACAGTTTCATAACCAGACTGCAGACAGCAGATATTTTGAAATCACAAGAAAAAATTCTGAATTTAATCAGGTATTGTTAAAAAATTAATTAGGCCAAGAATTACTAATACATCTAAAACAAAACCCATTTAACTGATGTTGTGAGACTGTTTTGAGAACAACATTATTGATGTCTTCATTTCATTTGGGCGTTTCGGGACATGCACCACATGCATGATTAAACTGGAATAGAGCCATCATTATGTTTTTTGTTTCACCACAACATGTAAATCGATTAGCACCTGACTGCAACAATTTGTGTCCAAAATGTACATTAGTTATTGTTTGTAATGTGCCTTTCTTTGGAAGGATATCATCATTTCTAAAGTCTTCACTTTCAAAGTAATACAGTAATAGCTGTCCTTGCAGCCATATGTATAATTCAAACAGTCGGGAACTACTAAAAGTTAATTTAGTAATCCTTTATTACTACTAGTTTGCTAAATGTTAACAAAGTGATGAAGCTTAAAGCAAAGGCAAATCAGTTATATCCCTCAGATCAAATTTATAGGAACATTATTATATGATTATACCTTAAATAAAAATAGGACAAAGAACAGTGACCAGAGAGGCAAAACCTATGAGTCACAAACTGTCAGTCAAGTGAATTGCATGTCATGCTCTCTCTATATGCATTGGAACCTCACATCATTGAACAACAAGCATACATGACTGTGTGACCTGTCAGGTGCACCCACTCACCTGTCTGAAGAACTCCTCCAATAGCGAGGTGGTCCAGCGGTGGTGGAGGTCCCAGCCTTTGGCTGGGTGGCTGATGTCTGCTGTATGTAGCAGCAGGGACAGAGCTTTAGGCTTGTCAATACTAAAAAAAAACAGAAGATGGACACAGTGTGATTCATGTGTTTTGTTGCTGCTCTAAATTGTTCTGTGTCCTGGCCTTTAATGTCATTTGGTATTGTTGTGTCATTAGATTAGCACTGTTTTCAAAGACTTGAATTAAGAACAAATAATAAAAACAACTGTAGCAGCCAGTTTTTTTGTTGGTTAATCTGTCACGACAAAAAGTTCATCATGAAGGAAAGTTTTATAAGGTTACTGAAAAATTCCAGTGAGAGGACAATGAACACACTACGGTCAGTTATAAAAACAAATGGAAATATGTGGAGCAGCTGTAAATGTGGCGACAGAAACAAGTCCAAAAATGAACTGTACAAAAAGAGCAATGTATTTTTGTATGTATTGTACAGGCTAAGTTTTTGGTTCTACATTTGAACTTCTGGCTTTTGAGTATGTTCACATCAGTGGGTTCAAAAGTAATGGCTGCTAAATGTTGGGTTCACACAGAAAAACTAGAAAGTCTGAAGAACCTGCTGGACCGAGGAGCGTGAATCATGGATAAGTTCAATCACTAAACCTTGGACTTATCTCACTTCTATTTATACAAACCCACTGAAATGATAGCTGAGACTTGGCACATATCCATTATGTTTTACATTATTTATGTGTTGTGTTATTTCAAACTGAATGTGGCAAAGAACAGAGGTACAAAAAAACACCTGAAGTGTCCCCATATGATTAGCTAGAAAGATGGTGTTATTGGTAGGAGCCGCTGATTCGGACACCTTGTTATACTGTATTCCTTTTCGCCACAGTGCTAAATACTGTATGCTAGAAGAGTGTCATGCGCCTCAGTCTGCCTTTTAAAGTAGACTACCATTAAAAAGATTGCTGATAGTGAATAAATTCAGTTGTGGACCATAAACTATTAACAAATTTGGATGTGTTGATTATGTTGTGGCTGATGTGTGTATACAGCGTTTAAATCCATTTACATGTGCATACAGACACAAATACATGCACTTAAGCCATTAAACACCCCCATTCAAAATCCTTTCATCATCCAGCCTCTATTAGGGTAATCAGTTTTCTACACTAGGAAGACGCACCATCTCACCTCATCAGACATCGGTCGTGTCTGAGATTTCACCTCATAACCATATCAAAATGTCACGTTAAATGGACTGATGCTGGAATGAGCAGACATAAACCAATATGGAAAGCGGTCACACAAATCAAAACGCACACATGCATACACACTGCGCAAGGTTAAAGAGAGGTGAGAAAGACCTGCTCCCATTCCACGTGCGGCAGATTGGATCTTGAAGTGCACTCTAAGCAGGCCTGGAGCGGACCGGTTAGAATTACTTCACATTAGAGTCTATTCAGCATTACAGCGTCCTGCAGAATGCAATGCCTCATTGATGTGTTCATGTACATGCGTGTGCACTATATAGTGATGATGTTGATTACTATTGCGATATATTCACAGATATAGAACACATAATATTGTTTATTCGCTTATCTTCATATCACTGCTTTTCGAGCAGTTCAGTAACTCTGACGACAGCTGTGCATTATCACAGTGAAAAAACACCCTGAAGGTCAACAAGTTTCTTACAACCTTGTCTTGTCAATGTTGCAGCTACATCAGCAGTGATGACTCATCGTGTCGTACTATAGTTTGCTCTGTGTCTCTTTGTTCTCAGGCAGCAGCTCTGCATGTGCAGCAGTTTTGGGTCACTATTGAGAATGCTGTTCTCAAAATGTGATGTGATGTGACATCATCGTGACATCTTTTATGTGTTCATGTGTTTGGATAAGCTCAAAATGAAGAGGCCAACAACGGTTTAAATTATCGATAAAGTTCTTTCGCTATGTAATGCAAAATCACAACAAAATGCATCTCAAGGTACTTTACAATGTAATTTTTAAGACCTCACAGAATGGAACAAAACAACTATATGGAATTATATTGAAAACCCAACGAGCCCTAGGGGGCAATGGAGGGGTAAAACCCCCTTTAAAAGAAGAAACCTCCGGCAGATCCAGGATCAGCATGGGTGGCCATCTGCCTTGAATGGTTGGGGCGAGTGGTAAGGAAGCGAAGGAACAACAGGCTACAAAACAGCAACAGCAAATCTTATTGTTCTAATTTAGCCAATAAACTGCTGACACACGATGATAAAAAGTTTCTCAGAATTGTTTTTCTGTCTTTCTGACCCACAGTCTAAAAGCTAAAGATTTTCTCAGTTTCCCACAAACAATTCATTTGCTCCGTCTGAGAAGCGACCCCAGTGAAGCATACTTAAAGCTTTGTTCAAGTTTCAAGTATGCTTGAAGCCTGAGGTAAACTTATTTGCAAAAAAATTTTACCAGGTGCTTAAAGAGCATTTAGGTGCATATTTCTGATTATCCTCATGTTGACTGTGATCATATACTAGCTATAATAGATATTAGTATTTTAAATAATAAAAGTAGCAACAACAGAAATGCTAATAAGGTCAATATAAGTTTGTTTATGGAAGTCTAATGTTTTCTACATGGTCATCTTAGCAGTGGCAGAACTACAGCATTCTTGCCTGCCAGCATTATTTGCGGCACTGGCATCTTTTTCACTGCACTGTGAACATAAATCTCATGTGTCCATAACTCTGCTGCAGACTTTCAACACAGAAACACAAACTAACATGTGTTGGTGCCTGAGAGAGATACTGTCTACCTGCACTTTTTAATATATGACTTTTGGTTCTTGTGACAATAAAATATCTACTCCATTTTTTATTTTTTATGCCAATTAAACAAGACCCAAAAAACAAAAAGTCTTTTTGGTACAGAACACGATTAATAATGTTAATACACCATTCAAAACAGGGTTAATTGTGTTGTGTAATAAACAGCAATAGATGGGACAGTTAATGAACATATAAATTACTGGGCGGGAGCACACAGTAGAGGAAACTGACCCCTCAGGTTGCTGTAGAAAGTTCTTCATGGCCTTAACCTGCTGGAAGTGACAGGACATATCTGTGGCCAGCACCATCTCCACCACCAGAGCCCGCAGCTCTCTGGACGAGAACAAAAGGGAGGAAAGAAGTGAGTGGAAAACACAAAGCATGTGCTGTACAGTATAATGAACTGTCAAACTCTCAGGTGATAAAAGCCAACTTATTTCGGAAGTAGCTAAAGTGAATGAGGGCAGCCAACACTGATTTTGAGAGCTATTTATAATATTTGCTTTGACAGGTTCAAGCTTATTCTGCAAGAAAATGGACTGTAGCTGTCCACTTTAATGTATTATCACACAAAACAGTCGAGGTAGTACAAAGACGGTGGGACTTGAATGTAATCCAACCTCTCTGATTCTGACAGAACTGAGTGCTGATGTTAATCTTGAATAATAGGACAAGTTCACATGTCCAGTGCACACATCAGTTTCAGTCAGTTTTCTACTATATCAGAGTTTTATATCGCTCTGCTGCTGCTCTCCTCCTCCAACCTTCTGTCTGTCTCTGAATTATCGCCTATCTAAGTATCTGTATCTCTGACCTCCAGTCGTCCTTGGAGAGGTTATAGAGGATGTTCATCTCATCGTCGTCCTGCAGTAGACGGTAGGCTGCACTGACGTGGTGACTCTCCAGCACAGAGCGGTCATTATACAGGATAGCCGTGTCTGACCTGTCAGTCAAGGAGAAAGAAAAAGCGTAGAAGACGGTCATCTGTCTATGCTGGAGAAGCTACTTCTTAAATTTATTAGTAAAATGATGGTTTAAACATGGTTTTTGTGCTTTACATTTCATTGATTTGCTCATATACTTTGAATTATTCTCATGAAATTGTGGTTTCAAAGATTTCATGCACCAAAATAAAATTAGAATACAATTTTTTTAATTTAAATTTGATGATTAAATTTAAATAAAAACATTTTAAGTAATTTTCTTTTTGTTCTTTTCTTTAAAACATAAAACACTATAAATTTCAAGATATATATTCACAATCAATCACTTTTTTTTTTTTACTTTTTACCAATTAGGTCCATGAAAACAAAACATGAGAAAATATAAATAAATATTTGTATTTTTGAAAATGGATTATCAAGACCTGTACGGAGGTATAGGACAGTCAGGAAAAAAATATTTTTATTATTAAATACTTTTATGTATTTTTACTTATTTCTCTTATTATTGCAACACCCACTAAATTCTACAACCTGTTTTTTGTGAATTTTTATAAAAAACCTGATATTTTAAAATGCAGGCTGCAAAACTAAAATAACATAATTTATATATCCTTCTAATAATTGA